>DWME01007365.1:0-12691 GCA_018244795.1 Parelbella ahira ahira
TATACACTGTTAAAAAAGCATTTTGTAATCGCATGAAGGCTGGTATTTGATAAATGGTAAATTCTTAACCACTAGTCCATCACTACTAAATTTATCGGAATATCGTCCATTACTAAGTGCTTGTACTCATAAAGTGCTCATAATAAATTATCGACTACTAACTATCGACTATTAACCAAGATTATATTGAAGTAAATTGTATGGAATAGATTAAGTTCCGTACACACTGTACGTTTATTTAGCCACATCGTATTAAATAACGCTGATATTTAATAAATTGCCTGTATTTTTATGCAGTTTTCTAATTAATTTCTGATTAAAAAGGCTTATAACGAATTCCTGGAGTCTTAACCAATGGTCAAGTTTGATTAACACAAAGTTATTTATTTTATTTTTGTTTCCAGTAAAGAGTTAAGCAAGGAACTTATCAAAACAATAAAAATGTTTACGGTTATGGGTTGCAATATATTTTGGGGGGGATTAAAAAGTTAACTAGCACAACAACACAGAAATTTTGGTTTTTTTTTAGTAGACTGATAAACATAACAAAATATATCGCACAACTGGCCGAAGATTGAGGTTTCATCCACATCAACTGGACTTGTGACGGTCCTCCACAGTTCGGTTCTCACGATCGTTTTTGCCGCGAACCTGCAAAATGTGGAATAAGCTTCCATTCGAGGTCCTTCCGAAGCATTATGGCATGGGGTGCTTCAAGAAAAGCGCAAAGAGAACTCTCCTTCAAAGCCGGCAAAGCATTGCCCACTCCTCGGGTGTTGCAAGTGTCCATAGGCGACGGTGACCACTTACCAGCAGGTGGCCCGTCTGCCTTTTGCTAGGCTAAATATAAAAAAAATCTTTTCTTAAAAAAGATTTCTTAAGAAAATATTTATAAAAAAATATTTGTGGAAACAAATACTTATTTTAATGGTATTCATCAAAATAATATCAACGGACAATATTCTGGAACCTATAACTTAAAAAAAATTGGGTAGAACTGACATCTTTTTTGATCACATTTTCATTAATTATAACAACACGACACAGCGTAGCTTTGAGTAGAGAACGCTATTTATCAATTGTCATCATTCTTCGTTCATCGTGATTGTATCTTTACGAAAGTTAAACGAAGTAGGATAGTGCGAAAGGTGCATTACATTACATTAATACAAATTAACAGAACCGATAATATTAAACCGAATATTGAAACTTTGAATCAAAGCCATTGGCTTTCAAGAAATTTGTAAGTACATTAGTTTAACAATTCGCTTAGCAAACTTTCGGGTATCCTGAGGAACGATAATATCGCGATATTACCGAACTGCACATTTTCATCAAAAAATTGTTTTACGATCAATATTTCTTAGTAGCTGAAGGTACGCCTAATTAGTACCTATGTATTTTTTCAAATTATCTTGCTCTTCTGCATACTTACAAATACTTACAAACATATTTAAAAAAAACACTTCATTATAAAAGAAAATTTCTTAGACTTAAAATTAGTTGTAGAATTTATGTTAATATCTTATTTCGTATTAAGATTATATACTATAAAAAAAGGGAAAAAGAGCAAATTTCTTTTTTATAAAGCCAATACATTACATAACATAAATACCTAGCATTACGTAACATCATCACGCCTGTAATCCCCGACGAAGTAGGCAGAGGAAGAGTACACTCCCACGATTCACCAGTTACTTTTTACATCCCATGAAATAGGTGGTGAACATATTACTATACACAGGGCTCCAGTTTCCGAGTCACTACTAGAAATTATAAATTACAAAAATCCAATAGTACCCGACCCGGTATTTAAAACCAGGACCTTTTTGAAACCACTCGACCAACGAGGCAGTCATACGTAGCATTGTTTCTGCAAAACCAAAGTGATATACGAAAAACCCGCAAATATAGATAATACCGAGTATTTCCATGTAGTAATCAATATCGTTTGCGAACATCAACTACTCGGCAAGTTTAAACTGTAATACTGAGTGATGTCGAGGCGCGGCTCAGAGGGCGCGAGTTAGCTGAGCTCGATAACGTTTAACGGGTCTGTTAATGTATTCATGACCTTAGACACGTCGTGAGTACCGACTTGGCAAGTGCCGATTTCATCATAGCTTCTATATTTACGAGAGCTTCGAATGCTGCACAACTCTATTTTAATTGCTCATGGACCAATCTTGGGTATATGCTACTGTGACTTTTACGGTATATGTGTCAGGTAGAAAAAAATTGTTTTATTATATTAACATAACTAGGGACAAGTGAGAGTAGGTAGTATATTCCCCTGCCTACCCTTACGGGGAAATACAGGCGTGATATTGTGTTGTCTACAAGATGTAATGCACTTAAACTCAAATAACTTTACATACTAAGCAATCAACACGGCGTCATCGGTATCGAAATATGTAGGCATCCTTTCAACGGCAAGGCGAGTGTTAAATTAGTTGCCTATTGAATCGCTGTTGCGGACTGACGGAGTACACCAGCGCCCTCGGGCGGCGGGCTGGTTGTATTGCAAATTTTATGCTAATATACTGTACAACAGAAATGGATAGAGAGAAGTTTAGCTGGTACTGCGCAGATACACCATATAGGTACTCTATCGTTCATATAATCGAAGCCGAAAATGGATGTTGGATAACGTTATATATTGATCGCTGTGTCTTACTTGATTTCATAGATGGCAATATGCTAATTATAATGTTATCATTTGTTAACCGCTATATCTTAAAAGACTCGTGCATGAGCTCTCATTAAGATTTGAAATTAGTCTTGACTAATAATAATTAGATCTAGAATAATAATAACACATGATACCTAATTAGAATGTTCTAGAACCTCCGAGAATATGGAACAATTATAATAATATTCTCTCTTTTCTATTTTAATAAACTGTCTTGTAACGTCTCCATATTTCAATGGAGAATAATAAAAAAATTAGTATATTTGAGAAAGCCTAAATAACAGTACAATTGCGGACATTTACTTTCGATTGACCGTTGTACGTTCTTCTAGGTTTAAGTTACACATACTAAAACACTGTTTTGGTTGGTTAGCTTACATATTATGATCTAAAGTTCCTAATCATATAAATTTTTTCCTAATTAAATATAATACAAATAAAATTAAGGTTGAAATTTCTTAAAAGTAAAATAATAGGTCATATGCATATATTTATAAACTTCAATTTATTATATATTCCATATTATTTTGATTCTAACTTATTGCTTTGTTTTAAAACCAAAACTATAATCATTTCTACAAAATACATGAAACAACGCTGTATAATTCAGTAATATTAACTAGCACATTTTTAATTTAACTAACTGTCACTCTTTTATAGTTTTTCGCGCGCTGTGCAGTCATAACCTTATACTGTTCATTCAAATTTCGCCATAATATAGTCGAGATTATAGGTTTATAGGGGGGAATTTGGCGTCTCGTTGAATATGAGTTATCTTTTCTCACACCGATGGCGAAACTCCAATAACTTAAAATACATTTCACCCTTATTCACCTATACTGTAGTCTTTGTTACTTGCCACAGCTTTGTAAAATAATTTAATATTAACTGAAGAAATCAAATTAAAAAACAATTTGAACATTATTATTGTTTCAAAATTATTTAACCATTTTAATTTTATCAATGAATAATAATTAATTAATTATGACATGTGTAGATGTTTGAAATTAGAGCTTTTATGCACTATATGTTATTACATAATTTAATATGAAATGTACTAAATACTATGCACAGTAAATAAATAAATGAATTTATTCAACTTTTAAATCGAAACAACAAATGGTGACTAACATGTTATACAATATTAGTATAATTAAACAGACATACTTACTGAGATAATTAGTAACTATAGTTTTTATTTCAAATATCGATTTTTTTAACAGTATCGACAATATACAATCATTCTGTTCGTTTATTATAACGAAAGCTTAAGTATTTGAACAGAAATACATAGGTTTATTATTTTTATTTATTCATATCTTTAATTATTTATAAATTTATTTTATCTTTACATTCGGTGCTTTACGTAAATATTGGTACAAATACACAGTGATGAGGTTATGTCACGTTTTGAAAATATTACCAATATCTAATTGCAAAGCTTTCATCGTATTAAAAAATAAAAAAGAAGACGATGAAATAGAAACCTAACAAAGTCTCTATCAATCTTAGGTGCATTTGTTGGGACGTTGTTACCTTATCCAACTCAGGTAAGCATGGTAACACCATATTAATAGCTTTAGCAACGTACAACAGGCGAATTTAATTTACAATTTTCCTCCAAACTACAACAGGTGGGTCATAAAACATTAGCTTCAAAGTTCGCATCGTAATAGACTATTAATGAGCAAGATTATTATCCCTATGGGGCCAGTACGTTTCAGTGACGAGCGGGAGCCAGTGACCTTTGCAAATGTCAATTGAGGGAAGAAAGTCAGGATGATCTTGGAGATAAGGCGTTTTATAATAGAATGAGAATGCCTTGTAGCAAAATAGAATAGTTCTAAATTTTTATTTGACACGAAAATACATAAATATTATGTGTATATATTATTTTTTGTATGTATTGCTTTTCATAGACACCAATTATATACATATTACATGAAAATTATAGAATACTTCGTGAAAAGTAGAAGTACTACAGCTATCCCTGCTTACCTACTACTTGTAGAAAATACAGGCTTGATGTTTTAAGTTATATTGTTTTTATACATAACCATAATAAATAACCTATTTTATCACACTCCGCACCACGACATTATATTTAGTATACATATACATACTAATTAGTAATTGGAATCCTCGAAAAGTAGGTATTGTAGACTCACAAACTCATTCGTACAGCTTAGATTTGCAGTCGCACATACGAGTACGTTCCAAATTCAAAAAGTACAGTCAGCTCGCATAAACGCTGCACCAGCCAGCGGATATGGGAGCAATACCCTTATCTTAATAGCCAAAACTTCCTTGTAATATAATACTTCACGCTGATACGGTCCGCAAATAAATTCCACGGTCGACACTGACCGCTTCCTGCGGGCACGGTCCCGTTTTGACGGGTTTTTGCACTTTTTGCCGGCGTGCGTACGGTCAATGCGGTGTAGGGCGGAAGTGACGCGTACTTCTGACGAATGTGTGTGAATCCTTGCACCCTTCCTCGGGCATTTCATTCCTAATGAAAATTATTTTCGACTGTTAAAAACAGTTAATTTTGTTTCTGTGTAATATTTCACGACCAACAGATTCAAGTCCAACAGTTGAGTGATCGTAGTCTCCAGGATAATTATTATGTTACAACAAGAATTTTCGTTACATTTCCATTCCAAAGTCATTATGCCTAAAATGCCCTAACAAAGGCAGGATATTCTTGTACCCTGTAACAGTAATATTTTTGCTAGTTATTTAATAGCTAATAATACTGCTACATAACTACATATTTTTCTTATAAAGCAACAATTAATTTTGCAAAAATTCAAACTCTATTGATCTGACGTTTTTGCAAACTTGGAATCCGATAAAAGACTGCTTTTTCTTTTTTAACAGTCACTTTGGATTACTTCTTAACTGTTTACATCTATGTATACATATTATACTATTCCTTTTCTTCTCTAAAATAATCAACGACGTTGTATCGATGTCAAACAATGGACTTTTATGCTTTTTAAATCTTAACAAAGTCTTTGCCAGTGCCGGAGTAAATAATAATAAAAGCAACATTTTCATACTTCAGCGACGTTCCCTTGAACCTGTACATAGTATTTTTTTACTTCTCCGCATTAAAACTTTTAAGTACACGACAAGTTCAGCGTAGAAGTTATAAAAACTTAAAATATGAATAAAACTCGTAATTCTGACAAAAAAAAATTTTCAATATACATTAACACTTTTAAAGGCAATGGCTCACATAAGAAATACATTAAGACGCAATGTATAGAAAACAAACAAATATTTACAAGCTGTTATAGTGCGTAGCTTCAGGTTATGTTGTCATGGCGAGGACAGTTAATCGAAAAACAACAGATGTACGTAAAAACAAGCAGAAGGTCTTGTTAGTGGGACGAAATACTCGTACAATCCGAACAAAACTTGGATATAGTCTTAAAAGTGCTCACTATAGAAGTCAAATGAAAATTGGCCCGAATGCAGAATCTATTTTATTATTATACCTACTTCATTATATATCATACATCATTTATTTCATAATACATTCATTCTATATAAGTCTTTGTCTACCAATAGTACAAAAATCATTTTTTAATTATTAGATAGAAACGTAAATAAAATTATTTTCAGAATATTGTAACTACATATATTATCATGTCAACAAAAACAAGTGCTAGTAATATTAGACCAGGAACATCATACACCCTTTCCTAACACATTATCATATACGAAAGATGATGCTCGCCCGCCAGCTTACCCTTTAATTTGATATATTCCATGGCGCTTGCCGGTTCTCTTGTGCGATAACAATAAAATATTTTGCTTAATAACATAATAGCTATTTATGATATGCAATAATATAAAATCCTCTAAAAGCTACCATCTACTTCGTACATGTTTACTCGTATTATAATCTTTTGGCAAATGTATAGTCAAAGTATTATATAATACGTATTTACCACATTTTGGAACGTCCTTTCCTTTAGGGATTAGCAGAGATGAAAGATTTTTACCTACTATGGACCTGGCTGACTTCCAAGGTATGAAAAAAAAACAATAAATTACATTAAATTGTCACCCCAACACAAAAACGATCTTTTTATTACAAAATACCTTCAAGGATAGAGATAAAAGACAGACACACACATACACAGTGTTATTATCATCTTTTTATTTACTATTAAATGCGATTAATACGAGACACAAGAGACGACACGTCATTTAGCAGAGCATAACAAAAACCATACCATTACGGCCCTTATTGTTTTTCGAATACAATAAAACCTTCAACGCCCTTAAGGCGGCAATAAAGATGATTGTAATCTATTTCGGGGTGTGAATTATGTATTTTCGTGTAGCGTTTCACCAGAGTTGCTTTATGTTGAGGGTTACCACACCTCGTTTGGACACGGGACATATTGGGGAATCATGTCACAACACTTTCATAGACATGTATTCATAATAGAATATAGAGTTTGATAACATCACATTTGTATTTCGCAGAAGGCAAAGTAGCGTAGTCCTTCTAATTTTCACCAGTTATGCTGTAGGTATATTCTATGAAATAATGAGTGATCCTGTTACCATATACCCACCGCAAACCAGCACCAGACTCCTGACAGTGGCTAGGTAACGGCGTAAATGGGAATTTCAAATCGGAAAAGTATATTTCATACATACAATCACTACGACAAAAATGTCAGAACTGTACAAGTTCACGTTGTGTTATTTGCATGAATAACATGTTTAAGTATTATAAGAGTTCACACACTTCTTTATAAACCTAACCAATACTTATTACGAACGATACCTTACTTAAGTCAACCGGTGTTATATCATTGCTCTCTTCTGGGAGTAGTAATTTCGATTGAATTTCTATTACTCAATTTTGAGTTGCTATCCCTGGAGGCTGATTCGGGACTTCTCGTGTTCCCATACTATTTTCTACAGCTATGGTTTAAGCATACATTTTTTCCGTTTTCATTAATGAGCCCTGACCTGCTTCGCAACTACATACTAAAAACTGATATATATGTATGTATATACAAAATTAATATAAATAATGTAAAATAAGAATTAAATATTAAAGTAGTCTTTAAATTATTCATATTAAAGTATTCTTAACAATTTAAAGTAATGGTTAACTTTGCAATGATTAATTTATTTTACCAGCTGTCATTGTAGGACTCCAATAATTGGTAATAGGTACCTACTTCAAATTGGACAATAATTACATGTACACAGATTCATGAATAACTCCCTGGTATTCTGAGACAAAGTCCTGACTCTTCCCAATATTTTGTCCTTCGTGGTTCCCCCACCTGATGTACGTAATGAGAATGTATGGGAGCGCTGACGGGTTAATATCCCTCATTGTTTAGTCACTTTTGCGAGAATTTTGTATGTTCAAGGTATTTTTCTTATTTATGGACGATCCGAGTCGTCTTAACTTAAACCATCCATAATTTGATGAAGGATGTTTCAATAAACATTGTTAATAACCAAGTTTTGATGGTCACAAAATAATCTTTTTTACTGAGAAAAGTACTGAAGAGTAAACAACCTATTCACATAAATTTCTTTCTTATTTCTGTATATAACTCTATTTGATTTATCTTTCTTTTACATCTCTTTTTCGATTATCGTCAGTATGAACAACAAAAGAATAATTTAAAGTGTGCCGATTGTCATTAGTCCGATCCTTGTGAGGTAGTCCAAAAAATTTAACTAAGTATTTTTTTTTGTTTCGTCACGTATATTTTCTTATTCGAGATTAAATTCAACTACCGAGAGCAATCAGAAACGAGAAATACATACTAAAAAACTCATCTATACATTAATAATATGAACTAGGTACATATATACTTAGGACTACATTATAAAGATCGTAACAACAGTAATGATGAAATAAAACAGTGACATAGTGCATTGAACAAATGTATTGACAATACGATTTAAAGGAGTGGAATTCAAAATATATCGGTGATGACATCACCGCGAGTACGAGCCCAACAATTATCTGATCAGTCGGTACTCGATTTGAATAATTCGTCAAATGATTTCGTCGAGCAAAATTCCGTGGAAAAAACTGGCAGTGAAATATTGGGTCTTCGCTGATAGAAATCAATTCAATTTTTTGAAAGTGCACCTGTCATTCGGGCTGGGAGGTAAAGCGTGCTCAGAATGCCAACTCCTCTATTGAGATGCGCGGAGCGTTCGCGATTTCTCTGACGAGAGCTAAGCCGGTTGATTTGGACGATTTGTCTTCTAATGTAACAGGTTGTTCAGTATAATAAGATCTGATGTCTGCGAGTTCGAAATTTAAAAGTTACGACAGACATCTAGCTCGTGCCAATTTTATATTGGATTACCTATTTTTGCTTGCTTGTTGGCGAATTCAGTTAATTGTGTTGTGACGTCCTCAAAAACTTCTTTAATGTAAAAGCTATAATATGTAGTATCATGGCTTATATAATCCATTCTTCGACTTTTAGGTTTTACGTTTCTATTTTGCACGTATTTCTAGCTGAGTGTACCTACACAGAGAGCAAGTTTTGTTCACGAAAAGTGATCAAGTAATGAGTAAACTGCAGTTCTTATCTTTCTCATCTATTTTATATACTCTTATTTTGTGTTAAAAGTAAACTAAACATTGCTCATATTGGCATTCATATAAGCTCAAATAACATTTTGGTACATGATGTAATATTTACTGAGAGAGAGGCGCACACGTAACTGGAGCGTTATAATAATATTCAGTAACCTCAAGGCATGATGATGCAAATAAAAAGGGGGAAAATGTAGATGTAGACTACGCAGTACGTTATTATCTAGGTTGCGTATAAAACCTAGCTAAAGGAGACATGAATAAAAAGTCAACAGCGACTCCGAGGGGAGATAAACTCAACATAAACAGTAACATGCCCGAGGGTATTTTAAAAACACGCAAAATACCAACTATAAAGAGATTCTGCATTCTCTTTGCATGTTTCCAGTCCTTCAATGGAATTAAAAACAGTAATTAGTGGTTTTAGAGGAGGGGCGGTTTCGCTACTTTATTTTCTTTCAGCCATCTGCCACAGTGTCGGGGTGTGAGCTTTCATTGGAGTGGTAAAGAGGATATACTCGTATGTAAAGGTAAGTGCGAAGTACTTGAGAACTAGTGAATAACATTTGTATAAAATACGAAATGAAAATATGAGAAGAAATTGACACGTCTAGTTATACTATGATTGATGATCTTGACTTCTCAGAGTATTGTTATATATTCGATTGCTAAAACAGAGGGCTCTAATTATGTATTGATCGAAAACTGTGCGCGTACTAACGTTTTTTTTATTGCAAAATAATAAAGGGACTTGTTAGTCGGCTTCATAAAGTATAGATATAAATAATAAAATAAGCTATGAATCCAAGTTGTAACCGTTCCAATACTGGGCAAATGCTTTAAGGTGTCTTTGCGGGAAGCAAGGTTCGCCGTTAATGACTTCGAAAGTTCCCAGATCGTCTGGTCTACACGCTGCTAAATTAGTAACTAAAAAATTGTTAAATAGGCCCGGACGTTGATGCATCAATAACTACAACACAGTTTTATGTTAACTGTACAAATAAACACATGTATATATGCAATAACATAATATCTATACTCAATTTATTTGAAATGTTCACTTCTTCATACGAAACAACTTATAAAAATATATGATTTTATACAGGTACGTAAAATTTTCGTTTAAAATACGTATGCAATTGACATAAAAAATACAAAATACATGAAAATCAAAAGAGCAGACGAACAGCTATATTGTTAGAGCAGAAGAAAAGCTTTTGTTAGCTGCATTACAGCAAAGCGAAATTGAATAACCGATCCAGCGTTAGCCAAACATCCATCGGATTTCAGAGTACTTTATAGTAATATTGAAAAGGTAGCACTGGAGGTACGTGCCAAGTGGACTCCAAAGCGCATAGCGACTGATTTTATATTATTTTCAAAGGTTTTCCCATCTGAAGATAAGGCACGGAGCAGATGGAAGAGTTACGAGGTAGTTTATTTGAAGTGGACAGCAAGAGAGGCTTATCAATGTGGATTTATTCAAAAAAACTAGAACACTTTTGATTTTAAATAAAACATAAAGTAACATTATCAACCCTTCCCATCGTTCCACTGTAGAAGATCCTCACATAATGATAAAAAATGAAGCTGCAGTCTGCCATACTGGTCAAGGTAATACACACTAATAAACTATGACGAATTCGCCAATAAAATTTAAAACCTACATGTATAAAATCATCGCATTTAATTGTTTTTTCCATTTATATTAAACAAGAGACGAAAAAATCATATTAAACATTTAAGCACTTCTTAAACACTTACTTATGCATTAAGAAAATATGTATTAAGTTATACAAAACCAAACATTAATCTACACTTGTTTTAATTTTTTAAATATTTATTTCCTAATACGTTTGTCACCGAAATGGCCGTATCGTGTTAGCGGTCCCACTTCAATATATATTTTTCCGCAAACCGCTCCAGCTTAGCCCGACAGAGTTTGAAGAGCTAAAGTTATATCTCAATGAGGATCGCGCTTTGGGAGATGTTTCATATTACACATTAGCGTTCTGAAATATGTTCTCGCTAGTGTTGTGCCGTGACGCGGCGAATACAGTATAAAAATATAACATTCAATTTAATTTACCTACTGGTAAATTCGAACTTATTTAATACGTAATTGCTATTAATACACTACGACTTTTGCTATCGTAAAAAATTAAACAATTGTATCATGGCATTTTTTGTTAAACTAAATAAAATAACATATAATAAGTGTTACAAAAGAAATGGACATTAAAAGATTATTTTGAATTTGAGTATTTTTAAGATAATTAAAAATACATAACTATGTTCATGAATATTTCTAATTAGGTACATCGTTAAATCGCGCCTGTAATACGTATACTTAAAAACAGACTTAGTTTATGCCAAAAATTTTAAGCAAAGCGTTAACGATTACAAATAACATTAGTGCCCTAATAAATATACGAATCAATACATTATCGTCATGATCGTTATACACAAATACAATCACATTATCTTTACTTACAAAATTTTGACAAAAAAAAATCACCAGAAATTAAACAGCCGAACTAAAAACCGACAAATGTCACATCACTATTTTCTACTTAGTTTGTCGAGTGCTGAAAAGTTAGTCTAAATGTTTCATATTCCAGCCTCTTATGACTGCACTCGCCAATGAGTTTTTGGAGTTGTATGTGCATTTAATTTAACTTAAAATAAACATACTCGAATATTTCACTGGTGAATATTGTACTAATGAATTAATGGTGAAATTCGTTTTACCCTTTTTAACTTTGCACACACATACATACATAGAAGTTTTCAGTATGTAGGTAGTTGGGAAGCAGGTCAGGGCTCATTAATGAAAACAAAAAAATGCCTGCTTAAACCATAACTCTAGGAAATAGTAAGGAACACGAGAAGTCCCGAATCAGCCTCCAGGGGTAGCAACTCAAAATGGAGTAATCGAAATTCGATAGAAATTACTATTCCCAGAAGAGAGCAATTATATAGCACCGATTGACTTAAGTACCGTTCGTAGTAAATATTGGTTCGTACTAAGTAAGGTTAAGCTCGTATAACTAACGACAACACATACATAAGTGTGCGATGCGGTACTTCCTTAATAATAATAGCTTGCTCGCTTACGTGGAGCAGTATGACCCACCGCTGTTTGAAAGACAAGCGAAAGTGACTTATAACAACAAGGTGCTACAATTTTTTTTTATCAAATCTCTATAGACGTCTAATTATAGCTAGTTAATCTTTTAAGTATAGCTATACTATTCTATACTAGCTATACTATACTATTTCTTTTAATTATAGCTAGTTAATCTTTTAAACCCGTGGTAGCCTAGTGGTTAAGAATTCAGCCTCTCATTCCGGGGGTCCTGGGTTCAAATCCATGGCGCGCACCTCTT
>DWME01007366.1:0-12690 GCA_018244795.1 Parelbella ahira ahira
GTGGGGCTGGCGCGCGCTGCGGCTGCTGGCGCGCCGCTCGCCGCAGTTCTTCGTGCACACCAACAACCCCATCGGCCGCCTGCCCGACTACCTCGACGACATGGTCTCTCTACACACTTATATCACTTCAAACCGATTATCGATCAACGTTCACACTAACACTGCCCCTCTCACGGATGACCGCTTAGAAAATTTATAGCGGCGCAAGTTCTGTTCATAATACTTGCGTTGTAAGGTTTTGAAAAATCCTGTAAAAAGTTTATGATAACACTAATAGTAATTCATTATCATTTGCTGAATTATAATTTGAAACATAATATTTTAAAACAAAATGTTTTTGGGTACTTTTAACCTCTGGGTAGAAAAAAATAGTAGACATGATATATAAAAATTTATGATGTATTTCAGCAAGTTTACTACAAATAATTGTTAAGAATGAATGCTATCTGTAGATTAATTAATGCAAAAAATTAAGTGTGTTAATTAATTATATAGAAATTATATTATTATAATGGTGCTTACCCTGGTATAACATGGAATTTACTAAGATATCTGTACCAGCAGTATACTTACAAAAAAAAAACTATGCTGCCAGGTGAAACGAATCTCCCGTGAGGTCGCTGCTAATGCAGCTGCCAATAGCGCCAATGGTGACTCTTCGAGCAATTCAAATGACAAGTCTACAAAACAGGTGAGATTATTTACACAAACTTATTATGTAACTATGTCCAATAGTGATACGATGAAAACTTATCTACTTGTCCAATGGTGATCACGCTTTAAAATAGGTTTTTAATAGGTTGCTTAAACATATGAATTATTTATCAATTTATAACAGATTCTAAAATAATAAAGCAACAACGAGCTTACTTTATTTAGAAGTATATTTAATTGTAAAAAAATAATAATAATATTCTACTTTTCTTTATGTACATAATATTATGGATTCAGTATACATTTCTAATATATTTATAAATAACTAACAGTTTCCTGTGGTGTCACAGTTAAAAAAAATAATGAACCAATTAGTCATATAACATTTATTCAAAAACATTGACAAAAATTTATCTGTTAAAATATAATTGTTACATTCCTGTGCACCCTGTCCATTTTTCTACATTTTCGTCCTCCTCATACTCCTGTGATTAACAGTTCAATGTTACAAAGTCTGTAATAAGAAGATATTTTTTATCTGTGATTTACAGTTCCACAGATCAGCAGTTGCAAACAATCCTCAGCTACATAATATTTCTCAATAATTTCCAGGAGTCTGCCGAAGAGGAAATCTCAGAGGAGCAGATGGAAGCTGACTTTATTAAAGAGGGTGACACAAATGATATTGAACAGGTATGTAAAATAAATTATTACTTATAATAAATGTATCTGTTTGAGACATACCCTTTTAAGATTTAATGTTGGAGGTTGTTTCTTAATAATTTAAATCTGGTATAAAAATACTTTTTTTTTCTTCTTCGAGTCGACAACTGATCATGCGTAAATATAATCTTAAATTAAAGATTTTTAATTTTTTTTTGTTTTGTTTTGAACAATGACTTTTTTATTTCTATAAAATAAAAAAAACTGATCACGAAAAATCTAAATCTAAACTTCATATTAGCCCCTAACATAACAATAAAACTAGAAATATTATAAACTACAACATGATGTGATTATATATTTATTATATGTGATACAAACATCTCCCAGGTGCCAGACACAACGAATGCGGGCGAGGACGAGGATAAAAGTGCTCGCTCGCGGATCACTATGATCACCCCCACACAGCTGGATGCGCTGACGGAGAAGCTGGCCGACTGGAAGAAGCTGGCGGCCAAGCTCGGCTATAAGCCGGACGAAATAGAGTTCTTCGAGACGGAGAACGCCACAGAGCCGGCCCGGGCCAAGAACATGCTGCAAGTGTGGTTCGATGACGACGAAGATGCGTCAGTGGAGAACCTCCTCTACATCATGGAGGGCCTCCAGCTCGACGAAGCCGTGGAAGCCCTGAAAAACGCCAAATGACGACCGCTCAAACACATAGCATATAACACGAAAATAAAATAGTATGCTGTGAAATTATTCTTGTAAAAAAAACAGTACAGAGAATGTGTGATTTAGTAGTGTCATCAGCACACAAAATGTTTAAGAATCTTTGTTAAAATGTTTGCATAGACAATAAATACATATTAATATAGTTTAAGTTCTTGTTTCATTGTACACTTTTTCTGGAGTTACAAAATCGTTTATGTGACTACTAAAATAATATCAGTTCAAAAATTTCGGAGGTAATTAATACATTAGTGTTCTTTCTTCAATGGAGACACCGCTATTTCATTTTTTGCGTTGAGAGAACGTTTGGTAATGCTGGCTTCGTTTACCATGTGTTAAATTAATAATCTAATTAAGATCCTCTTTAAATGAAAAAATAATTGTAGATGAGAGCTTGTTACTAGTTAAGTAGACAGGCACCGTTTTATGGCCAGGACTACCGGCATAACGTGACAGCTTTGTCTTGATACATAAAAATACACACATTCAATGATCACTACACTACGTACTTTCCAGGTGACATTTTAATGATAGACTATTCCATATTTAAATATTGAAGCATGAGTGTTGTCATTTTGATTTAAGTAAGGCATTTAAACAGGTATAGTCAATTTTAAATAGCAGTCAACTAACAAGAAGGAAGATATTTTTATGGTATGAATATCGTCCTTAGGTTTATAAAGTCTGCACAAAAAGGATTATTTATAATCCGTATTTATGCGGAGTAACTTAAATGTCATAGATTTCAAGTTGATAATTGAAGTATTCGTCCTTTTATTGATTTAGTAAAATCACAAAGCTGGTTTTAATCGAGCAATGCTCGAAGTAATGTTATTAAGTAAATAGGAATTTATTGCAGTGTTTATTTTCACAAGACTACGTGCACAGTGTAAAAATTCGACATCGAATGGTAAAACTCAAAGATTTTGTTTACCTACGTTTTATTTGTTTATTTATACTTGTGTAACACGTTGAACTAAGGGGTACAAGGGCGTACATAATGCCTAATGGCGTTTTTACCCAGTCAGCCCTGAGTGATGGATAGAGCAGGTGTATACCTACTTCACTCCAATAACTTAAATTTTCTGGTAGAAATTTCTAGTAGTCGTTCGGAATCTGGATCTGTTTCCGGAGTATGGCAAAAGGCTTGTCGCCCATTCTATTATAGGAGGTAAACGTAACTGGTGAAACGTGGGACTATACTTCTCTCCCTACCCCTTCGGGGACTACGGGTGTGATGTTACGTTTGTTACGAATATAGATTTCAATAGATATGTAGACATATATGTAATATAAATATTCTTAAGTTGGACATATCATCATCATCATCCACCTGTCTAAGTCCACTATTGGACCTGGAGACTGCTAGGCCTAGAAGTCGGATATATATCAGTAAGTTCAACTTATATTTCTATCTATGGTTTCGAGAAAAGGATGTATAAAACAGATGTACAAATATATTTCTATTAGGTACACAATAAAAAGGCGTGATTAAGTGATTACGTGATTTGTTTTATATTCGAAAAACTTAGCAAATGAGGGGAGCAGCTAGCCAGATATATCACATCTCCGCACCACATCAAATGTAAGATATCCTTTCATAGTTTTAACATACATATTGGGCAACTAAGACTAAAGCTATCCAACGAGCATTTGGAATTAAAATTAGACATTCTATTACCCTATTTTCTTTCCCCTCAATTAGAAGGAATGCCGTTAACTCT
Source organism: Parelbella ahira ahira (assembly GCA_018244795.1). Classification (NCBI taxonomy): domain Eukaryota; kingdom Metazoa; phylum Arthropoda; class Insecta; order Lepidoptera; family Hesperiidae; genus Parelbella; species Parelbella ahira. The sequence continues at coordinate 3,774 of DWME01007366.1, forward strand.
ACTACGTTCAACGAACCTAAACAATTTGTGATTCCAAACCAATACTGGTACATAATTAAAATCCTTTAAATTCTTTTATTCTATCATCAACCTTAATGAAAAATATGTAAGGTTAATACAATTTGCTTAAAAAACCCATGTCTTCTTTGCTTTGTATTCAATTAAATCGGTCTCTCGAATAAGATTGGCATATGGCTATCCACTCAGCGATTTCTGAAGGAAACGAGTACGTTTTAGATTTATAGATTCATTAAACAATGTCGGCCGCTCCGAAATTATAACTTGCACGCATTTCCTCATCGCGGCTGACTCACGGTGTGCCCAAAACAGAACTTATTGCGTACATACTTATGATGGTCGTACTGTTGATGCAAAAATAGTTCTAATCCGGATCCAATACGATTCACGTTAAGTGTCCGCGTTAATTTGTCAGTCAGTGATGTTACCAATCTATAAAGGTCTACCGAACCTCCCGCTTTATGTGAATAACAAGACGTGAGAGAAGATGCTGGAAGCGCGTCGCAGTTCAGTGTAGAGCGGCCGCGTGTCTCCGCTGCTCTCCGATGTTTACAGAATCGCGGAATAGTGCGCTGCACCGAATTTAGTTCGAAAGGAATACGTCAATGGGCAGACGAGGATTAGTGCTGCGCGAGCGGTCGATCCTAAAATATTTATATTTTTATGATCCGATACGAGACTGGATATTTTTATATAAAAATTTGAACGGCAACCGGCAACGGCGTGACGTGCATGCGCGCAGGGTGCGCTAAGGAATTTAGTGAATTGTTCCTTTTACGCTGTAAGTAACAATATATGTGTTGTTTAGTGCATTAAGTGTTTAAACTTAAAAATCGCGCGTTGAAACGGTAAATGTTATACATTTTTTTATTACTCTAATTTTAATTCGAAATACTTACTTTATTTTTAACCATCGCTTTTGATTGACTGCTTCTTACCAATTTGCATAATAATAATATTTGCATACTATATATATATAATTTAAAAGACAATTTTTCCTCTTGTGTTTCTATTTAAGCAGTTACTAATATTTTCATATTTATAACGCCTTGAGTTAGTCTAAGAAATTACGCGGTAAATTTAATTCAACGAATGTTAAAGTAACTATAATAAATAATATTTAGAATGAAAATAGACAAAACTACATACATTACATACATTGTAAATCATCTGACTTATGGTAAATCAACTAAATAAATTTCAAATTTATGCATCATGTATTAAGGCACATGAAAATTATTCGTTTCATTTATACAGGTGGTTCTTACAGTGCTACTTATAATATGAATGAATATTTAAATTAGTGAGAAACGAATTATCCTATAGAAATGAAATCTTGGTCATACATTATATTTACTGTGGTTCCAAATTTATTTCACGCTTATGTTAGTGTTTTCTTACTCTCCTAAGTGGGGTTATCAACAAAATCATTTAAACAATCAGAATAATTACGTATAGCTCATACTTATATAACATTAAAAGATACATTGTAACCTAAGTACTTTAAGTGTTTTCGAGCTTTCAAACTGTTAGTAACACTGACCAACCTTCATTTAGGGAGCTGGATTAGTTTGAAGAGTGTGACAGGGCAGCACAATTGAGACACGTGGAATTTTCTAAAGTCTAAATCTCAAGACTAGCAAGCCGTCAGTGACTGATTCAGGGCGCAAATTTATTTCTATTTGAATTTGGATTTTGGTTTATTAGAAAAATTCCTTAAAGTCACTTAGAATCTTCATAGATGAACGGATCTAAGAGATATTTGTTTACTAGTATCTCCCAGTCTACGTCTACTGAATTGCTAGATGTACCTACTTACATTACTAACGTCATCACCCTCATCATCAAATCAGCCTTTTCTGTTCCACTAGTGGACATTGACCTAAGTAACATATTGAATACTATTTTAATCAGTTACTACAAAATATTGTACCTACAAATTCTATTAGTAGGTACTTTACACTAATATCATTTTTTTAAATTAATTTCATTCCCGCCTTTTTCGATTGCACCTAAGTATGTCTTATACATCTTAGAACTCAATTAACATAATTCAATATTCACATTATAATCTCTTGCTGTTCGATTGCCATAAGTAGTAGGTACCTACTTATTTTTAATTTTCAGAACAACCTTGTAGTTATCGTTTATGAATTTTTAAGTAAAGTCATTCTTTCCCTTTTTTCATAAAACTAATATCCTTAATCTATTTAGAGATTAAATATGATGTTTGATACGTTATCGCGTCATTGTCTTATACATTATTAAAAAAACTTACGATAAAACTTTCTTTATTTATAATTCTGGAATAAGCCGGGAAAATTTTGCTTGTAGCGGCAAATCGCCATAATGGAAATTTGTCAGACTACAAGAAGACATCATCTGCGTCAAGAAAAGAATAAAAATCGAAGATAATATGGAATATTTTAATGTATTATCTGTAACCGGTAATAATCAAATGTCTTTTAAAGTTTATATCTGGTTTGCAACAAAAACAAATCAATATTGTATATAAAGACTCCATTCAGAATGGGAAAAATCAAGACCTGAATCAGCCATTCTGGCCACATCTGTAATTAACAGAACGTACCTACAACTCATAGAATGCCTATAATCAAATATTATCTAACATAAAGTGCTCTTTGGCAGAAAAATCGCATACGCTATCTCTTTTCAAAGGCATGTGTATATCTTTTTAAATCTGTGCTTTAAATGTGTTTCTCTTTTTAAATTTCATTGTAGCATATTAGGTGAATTGAACAAATTGAACATTGGAATATTAAGATTTGTGTTCATTCCGTTGCGGATTTAATCAAGCATAAGTCTCCTTTGGATATTCGTAAAACTGATCGTGTTTATAATATGAAACGTTTTGGTTCAATGTAACATAGACGCGGTAGAAAATACTTGGAAAGTTTGAATACTCAAATACCATTAACAATTAATACAACTTTAAATTCCAATTTTGTACATCTACTTACAAGCATAAATTACATTTTATTAATTAATATAGTGACATTGTGTAGATTTCCATGAAAATAATTCTGGCGGCGTCCGTATATATTCTCACACGAATTCGAAATCTAAATGGCCGACCGAACACGGGAGTCTGTCATCGCCGCAGTGAGTGCCTAAAACTCTACTTTATTTTTAAATTCAAAGTATTAACAAATATTTTAGATAAGACAAAAAACGGTGTGCTTAAGCACCAGCAGTTCTCTAATAAATAAAGTTCATAGACTGTATCGTTGGTTGAGTGGTTGCAAGCGTGACTCCCGATCGAGATTTCCTGGGTTCAAATCTCGGGTCGAGTACTATTGGATTTTTCTAATTTAGAATTTCTAGTAGTGACTCAGAGTCTGGATCCGAGCCCGGTGTTTGGCAATAGGCTCACCACCTATTGGGACGTAAACGTAACTGGTGAAACGTGGGAGTGTACTACACTCCTCTGCCTAACCCTTCGGGGATTATAGACGTGATATTACGTTTGTCACGTTCCTTTATAATATAAATCTCATAATATTTGGTTCATTGTAAAACATAGAACAACATTATTCAGAAAGAGTGTTGCTTACAAGCCTTACATTTGTTAATTGCGCGTATGACACATTTCACACGTTGGTTTAGAAATAATCCTGAATATAGGGAAAATACATTTTATTTCACTTTTTGGATATGTGAACTACTCCAACGATAAGTACCTGGTTTTCGAAATATAGGTACCTGTTCCCGTAATTAAAATACATATATGTTCATAACTAAATATTCCTCAGTTGCTAATAAACGCTATAGTAATAACGTACATATGCATTAACTTAGCTGACTAATGGCTACACGTATTTCTTAATATACGAAAAGATAGAAAGGTGCTGGAACAACCTACTTCTTGTCTATATATAATTTATGTTCGAGCCACGATTCCAACATAAAAGTGATAGATACCGAGCGTTAGGTGCTATAAAACATTTTGTAGACGAAGCCAATAGATTAACGAGGCAAACTGCTATTCGTTGAACTGTATTTTTTAAATGTATTTTAAAATAATATTCTATTATCTAAATTATTTTTACTGTGGAATAGAGAAAAAAAGATTTAGGTTATTTGTAAGGCGTTGGCTCAAACCGTTAACGATTGTTTGAGAAAAGATTCACCTGATGTATTTTTGGGACAGGTGTTGTATAAAACAAGAATGCAAGTACTGCTGTCATACGGCAGCAACAAGATATAAGTACAGCGGTGCTTCCCAGTTAAATAATGCAATCTATAAACAATGCAAAATTTTACATTTATTATGTATGTAGGTATATGTTCTTTTTTATTCCGCTAGGTACCTGCCTACTACAAAATTCTACCAGCCTTAAAAAATCAAACTTAAGTGTTCTTTTATCATTACGCGAAGTCTATTACGGTGTAGGTAGATAGCATCGACTGTCAAATGCCTTTTTTTTCTGACAAACCTGACATGCGTCATTTCATACATACTCGTGCCACGCATTTGGCATACGTGCCATTTTTTTCTATCAAGCACGCCGGGTTCGAAGACTCCCATGAGCCAGCATCTGACAGCCCTTTTTATTATATGAAATATTAAATGTATATTATTTATTTTACATCTATGTAAATTCAATGAAAGTCGTGAATCGTTATCGTTTATCAGACATGGACCGCTTTTAAACAACAGTAGGTCCGTTGAAAAAAACCAATAGAAGAGCTCAAAAATTGTAATGATTCACATGCTTAATCAATGTAAGCATTCATAATACGGAGAGTTGATGCTGCTAAACAATAAATACGTACATGAACACCAAATTTTTGATTAATTTTATCAAAGTACCTACAGTTACAATAAAATGTTATTGAAGTAGTTCATCGGGTTCGTTTTATTGTAGGCTCTCTGTAAACCCACATGCCTGTGACTGAAGAGGATGACATAAATATTTTCAATCTCAACACGGATCGCTTTATAATTCAACATTAACGTATGTACGTCGGCAGCAGTAGGTATCCTAATAATAACCGCAACACGGCGTTGTCGAAAAAAGTTGAAAATACGATTAGGTATTAATTTTATTTAGCGAATTCCACGTTACGTTTTAATTCAGATAAATTAAGAACACTTCACTCTGTCGACTGTGAAAGATAAACAGCTTTTAACAACGTAAACGCGTCAAACGGCGCGTAATTTAGTCGTAAGCGCCGAAAAGATGAAACAGTGCAACAATGTTACGCAGAAATCTGACAGAATCAACAAATTTAATCACAGGGAAAAGCGAAAATAGTTTTATAGTTAACAATGTAGTGTTGCAACAGAACACAATTATATCAGAAGTACTAGAGCATATCAGTGATATAGTTACATGTTTTTTTAATCTACACAAACATCCGCGAGAGGGCGGCTTGCAGACTGATTTTCAGCAGCTCATTTTTCAGATGATTTTCAAGACGTATATTTTCGTAAAGTGGAACGGCGAGCGCGGTTATAAACATTTCTATGCTATGAATCTACTTTTGTGCATATTATAAATCAGTAAACACCGCGCTACAGTCTATCCTGAGTGAATGAAAATTTCAGTTTAATAATAGCACACGGAGTCCTCGCCACATCATTAGCCCCATTACACTTAAGACATCTGACTCGAGTATATTTCACGGGCCCATGTCTCATTTCTCACGAACGGCAAGGTATAAATAATGACATTTAATTAAATGTACTTAATATACTTATGTAATTAGTTACTACTAGATACAATTGCTCATCTTGTTATATATAGGTACTATAGAAATGATTGTATAGATTTATTACTTTATTTTTCTGTATTGATTTAAAAGCTTTACTAACTTTACTGTAAAAGCTTTATTTATTTCAAACACTAAATACCTATACAACATTATATTATGTATAATGCGGACGTATTTTGCAATATATTAAAGTTCTTTTATACTTCTCTTTTACCACCTTGCAGTATTGCGGTTATATTAAACCGAAGTTACGTGAATACCTACTATAAAACAAAATATTATAAAACCAACCAAGTGCAATAATTTCGTAAGTTCCTCGCTTAGAGAACAAATTTCGTAACATCCGATTACAGTAAAATTTTCCATTTGTAACATGTTTTTCCGTAGGCACTCTCCGGCTACTTCGTGTGCTGTTTATTATAATATGCACGTATACACGGCCTCGATTGCGAATCTAAACACAGCAGACCAAAAAGATATTTGAATTTAAACAAACTTCAATGGTAGAGTTCGAAAGTAGCCCGCGTTTGCGCAAACAAACGTCATTTGAAGCAATTATTTTTCATTTGGAAGCCAGGAATTTCTTAGCCTTAATTCCGCAAACTGTGTTAAAAGTGGGCGATAGTTGAATTGCTACGCGCTAACGTAGATATACCAATTCACACTGACATATTATACTCACTAACTGGAATAATGTTACTAACAGTACTATTCTTGCAATCTTATTTCTTTCATTAAATATTAACTAAAACTTTTACTTAAAACAGCTATGTGTTTTAACTGACGCTGTTCTGACACTGACAGGCCTATTTCTAGAATCTTGTTCACGGCAGGTCGCTAAAGTCATGGCATCAAATGCGCTCTGCTACCTACCTGTTCTTTTGCTTCTCTCACAGAATACAAGCTTATTATTACTGTGGTTTTAAAATAGAATAACGATTATTAATTATTACTAAATGTTTACGTAAAATTTTGATAATTTCCTACCTCATTATTATAATTACTATGAAATGTTAACGTAAGTGCTGTCGCAGACAGCAGTAAGATTCGAGTTTTATTGATTGGTAAAACATGACGTTACCCTAATGTATATGACAAATCTGCAGCTGAGGTATACCCATTAATATTTGTTTGTACCATCTTAGAACATAAGCGTAATTAGAAAAGAAAGTCGCTTGTTTTTTTTTTCGAATTTCGTATCTTATCCACAACGCTTTTCTTATTTGTTGGAGTTTTTTGAAGCATCATAGATGAAATTTGAGGCATTTCTGGACCATGAGATTCATAAATCTCATACCTTAGTGTCGTTTCATATGACAATAGTTTCTTCGTGTTAAGTACATTTGTTAGTCGAAAACAATCATCATCAGGCTTTGGATGTCCATCGCTGGACATGAGATACAGATAAAGAAAATATATAAGTATTAATGTATATAAATACAACTATAGAGGTCTGTCGTTACGAGTGCACCATACAAAATCTACTTCTTATACACTTGGTCGATATCTTAAAAAATACTATAACTTCATTTAATGTTAGTGAAGTTTTAAAAAACAGCAAATATAGCCATTTTTTAAGATTAGCAAAGTATATTTTTGCCTTCAATATTTTTTATTTTCTTCCTTGTACATAGAATATATTATTGTTAATATCTTAACCAACTCATACGAAATCACCTGTATGTAGTTTACACGTAGTCATATGTACGTAGTAGGAACTAATTTCACTAACAAAGTTGTATCTTGTATACAGGTTTGAACAAGGACCTGTTTTTAAAATACTGCATAAACGATTAGCTGAAAAGCACCTACGGGCATGAATTTTGTTAATATTTATTTATTTACATTTTTCTATTTCCACTGAAAAAACTAATAGTTGACGTATCATCGGTCTATCGACCATTAGCGTCACATTGAAAATGAAATAGTAAAAATGTGGTGACATTAGTGACGAAATTTTATGTTTATACTCCATATAATAATTCGTAATTTCGAAAGATTTCACTGGGGAAATAAAATAAAACGAAATATAAAAATTAGTCCAGCCTGTGGTTTCGCTGTCAACGATGCTAAATGATGATCAACTGGATGGTTAACTAGTGCTATTATTATTTATTATTGGCAAAACAGTCATATCAGTCTTCAAAAAAAATCTGCAGTGCTTATAAATGAGACACATGGGTGCAGCCGTACTATATTTAGTAGATACAAGGAGGAAATAATTTAAATGTGAATTCTTAATTGAAACAAAATGTTTTATCATCAGACTTAGGCAGTCTTGTATTTACCCAGCTCAATCGTGGACGACCACGCCACAGTAATATGATAAATGTCAAGGGATCCGTTGACCTGTAACAGAATATTTCTTCGTCCCAGACAGGTATCTAGATACATATCACAAGCAGACTGCCTTAGCAATCTTCATAAAAAATTCTATAAAATACATTTATATTGGGAGAACATCCGGCAGAACATTTTCCACATTAAATTCGTTGAGCTCTCAAATTAGATAGCGCTATAAATTTGATTCGTAAGCCGTAAATGCCAAAAGTTTTCGGTTCCTCGACCTGTCTGTTTTTAATCCAAATATAAAATACGCTGGGTGCATTCTGGGAAGTGAGAAACTTAAAAGAAGGGCGTTACCCTGACGTCAATTCCCAAATTAAACCGTGTTTCGAGCTCATACACTGTAAATAGCACTGTTTGTATCCTCTTCCGATGTCCTGAAATGTCCTGAAAATCACTCTGGACAAGTCTTGTGTAATTATGCATTTTCTACGTTTATCCTTAGCTCATTTATGATGAATAGGAGGTTTTTATGTCTACGTATAAGTACCTCAGCCAAATAAAAGAATGTACCAAGAAAGTATACAATAATATGAAACAATTTAATACCATTTACGGTTATAAGGTGCAGAAGTCGAAGATATTCGACCAATGTTTGTTACCAGTGATAACATATGCTGCCGAGACGTGATCCTTTACTGTGAGCTTTATCCACAAGCACAAAGTCGCTCAACGAGCTATGGAGAGAGCTATGCTCGGAATATCTTCGCGTGACAAAATCCGAAACGGTGAAATCCGTAGACGAACCAAGGTCACCGGCATAGCTCTCAAAATTAGTAAATTGAAGTGGCAATGGGCAGGCCACATCGCTCGA
>DWME01007367.1:0-12690 GCA_018244795.1 Parelbella ahira ahira
GTAAAATATTACCTCTGATGGAGCCCCGGCGGCTTCTCCGGTCTGCCTGGCCTGTCGCGCCGCATGTCCCGAATTCTGCGAGCCGATATTGGGTCTAGTTATGTTCACGTGGATGCTGATGCGTACAAGCAGGTATATTGGATAAAAAGCAATACATTCACCGAAATAAAAATAATCACACAGGACCTCCATGCTCAACACAGAATTAATACCAAATATAATAATAATAAACCTTCATAATATAATACTTAAAAGTATGCTGTCTGACACCCTTGTGCTTTAAAAACGATACAATTAATTCTAATTTAACTTCGGCCATTTCCAGTAAGTTATTTTACTGCCGAAATGATAGCCCGTATGCACCCGTAATTTTACAATACAAAAATATTGTGAAATTAGAAAAAACAATTTGAAACGAAAACTTGAATGTCCAAGTTCTATCCACATTTCAATACTAAGTGACAACAACTAAGACATAGTAACATTAAATATGACTTGCAGGAAGAACGAAGTTACTTATTATAAAGTATAACTAAACCTGTAGTAGAATGATAATAAATATTATTTAGTGAACATCAAAAAGATATCTTCAACGCGAGGAGGCAGTTACTTGACACTCCTGTCAGACTTACCATTGGGTGGTACTTGGGTAAACGTTGGTACTGTGACGATATATGCATATTTACCTACTGAATTTCATCCATTCGTGGATTTCTCGTCCTCAAAAGGAATATATATATACAAATATATAATCTCGATTACATTGCAGTGATTAGACAATGAACCAAAGCTTGAACCGTAAATGTTAAATTTTTTTTTAAATTATATCCTGTTTCACCGAGGTTCTAAATTATTTTTAGCTATAATCTTACATACATTATGTATATACTTATATTTCGAATCACAAATCTACTTAAATGATCAGACAATTCATGTCTTCTTCGACAAAATCTTGACTGTTGTATCTGCATATACCATTTCTTATCTTCAATATCCTTATTTGAATTCTTTTGAATATTTTCAAATATCCAGCAATCTAAGCTTTCTCATTCATATCTTCTTTACAACTCCATATTTCCTTAACTATATGTTTGCTCTCTATTTACAAATCTATTTTACTCTTGTATTGCCATCATATCTAATTTTATCTCATGTACAAATCATGATGCGTCATATGTATAATATATACATTAAATAATCTAATCTTCTTATAATCGTACTTCATTCTTGAGTAATAATATGCAATATTAGATGCAGCAAAATCTTCATGTATCCTTTTTCATGCAATCATGCCAATCACATCATTTTATTATGATATTTTGATAATAAGTTTGTATTTCATTAAATAAATAAATGGTGTTCTTCAAATGTTATATCCAATCTTCAACACTCTGTGAGAAATATTTTGAAAGCGTACAAACAAGCACAGTGTTGATAAAACTATAGCGATTGTAAACATGACCCAGGGTTTATCGAAACGATAAGACTGTAGTATTTGCCCACAAATCTCAAAACATAGCATGACATGAAGAGAAGCTATGATAAATCGCTCCAGAATGCACCTTCTGTGTTCGTACATTGAAAAATGAGAACGCCAACAAAATCGTTCTGAATTGATTATCACTTCTTGATATTATTACTTCTGAACGAAAACAAAATACGTCATGGTATTTTTCCAGAAACTCCAGAACGAACGTTTCAACTACTCTCATACACGCCTAGAGTTAGCATCGTCTAACTTAAACAACTTTAAATAATGTCGCAACTGTAACATGTTCTGATCGAACTCGTTATTATGTTCTGTAGAGATGTCACTGTAAAAACAAATATATCGGTTTAACTTCGCGAATGACACACCGCCAGCGCGGCCGCTACACAATCATGTTTGCACTATGACTCTAACATTAAATCTACATGCGAATATACTTTGTAGGAAAACATTAGTTACATTAAATATGTCGTTGTGATGATCTTGCAGGTGAACAATGATAAAGTGGCAATAAACGTACCTTCCGGGCGACAAGCGTTCTTCGCGAGGCTTTTCCCTCTTGTCAATAAAATCCCTCTCACGGTACCGCGGGGGCTCCGGAGGAGCGCGCCTGGAGAACAGGTAGTACTTGTTAGCACTGGCATTAATTAACATACAATACGCTGAAATCAACTTGGCATTAGCGAGCAACGCGCAACTGCGCTTTCTCTCCCGCCATCCCACTCTGCCCACCGCTCGCACCTCCACGGTACTGACAGTAAATTAGTTATAAGCACGTGCGAGACATTTAAAATCCATGTTAAATTAAAAATATGATAAAAACAAAGGCTTTCCTGCAGTTTATATGTCGAAAGTAGATTATCTTAGCGAGACGCTTAGCTGACTTCTGCGAGTTATATAACTGTCTCAGTCATTAGAGTTGAATTGAACTACATGTACCTAGGTTCTTAAACTTAGGACTAACTTTTTCGCCAACTTTACAAAAGTGACTCTGTGACATTAAATTAGTGCTTTGGTCAAATCTTTGTTCATAAGAAATACTATAGAATAGAATCTATACATTTGAAATATAAGTAAATCGTCTCATCTGTAAAATTTTCATAATAAAACCTATTAATCTATTTTGTTGAAATTTAGTCAAGCAGATTGAACCATGAAAAATAACACGCACTATTTTTACTTTTTTAAAATGAAACCATAAAACAATATCACAAACATATACATATGTATGTATGTTCTGGCAAACTAGTCACTAACTTGATTATACAGTTTTGTTGCTGTTATTGAAACAAGAACGTTACTGCACTATAAATAAATTTACATAAATCTCATGTAACAATTTACCTCTCTCGAAAATCCCTATTGTCGACGAACTCCCGTCTCTTTGGACCCTCATACTGATTGTATCTGTCGTTTGCTAGAATTATAAACAGACGATTTAATAAGGGAAGAACAAAAACAAATCATTCAAAACATGTGGATAGGGTGGTATAAACACCTCTTAGGTCATCTCTGTAATATGTATCCTCTCTTGGTCTCTTGTTGTAGTGCTCTTCAGGCCTACGATCTTCAAAACGCGGTCTGGAAATTAGTTTTAGGATACAATGAATTAATATGACAAATTTTAACTGGCGGCCTTTAATATGGCTGTGCAACTAATCTCAAACATGCATATTTATGTTTTGTACAAACATTTTAAATTCTAAGCTACTTTCCAAAGAAAATAACCTCTATGGACCATGTGACAGCATAGGATGTTGTGATAATATTATTTTGAATACAGCTTACAAAATGCCAAAATCACCTTTTATACTCATCGTAAACTCTTTGCCGGTAACTGTGTTCAATATTGGGATTATCATATCTTCCACTTGGACCAAACTTTTCTCTATTTCTGTCAAATTTATCCAATTGTTGCGGTAATCTGAAATTAAACATCAATATTATTATATCTTTTGAGTTAATGTAGCCAAAATTGTCATCTGTTCAGATTCAAGGCTTACCTCTCATTATGTTGTCTATCATAATTGTAATGGTCTTGGTGATACTTGTGATCCTTACTGGAGCCCTGGTAGAAGCGCTGCACCTCGTGTCCCCGGTCATAGTGTTCAACAGATGCTGACCGGCGATATTCTTTTCTGTAATATATAAATAATTAATATATAAATCATTACACTCCATGCAGTACCAGTTGGATATATCTTACACAAGAAAGCAGTGAGAGAGAATCAGATGACCAATATCAAATGTAAAACATTTCTGTATTTGTTGATTACTGCAGAATAACTTTAATTAAAATAGTTTAGAAAGGATTCCCACAATGTAGCACATTAAATGTATTTTTGAACAGATAACCTAAAACACCATTAGACAAAAATGGCAACTTTAGGTAACATAACTTGTATGCATATAATAGTTAACTGGGGACCATGACACTGCTACATCAATTTTTATAAGAAACGATTGTTATTAAGATTATGTATTTTGGTCTGGAAGATATGGTTTCTGGCACATGTCAACCTTCAAGGGTTTGAGAAGGTTAAAAGGCATTCAGAGGCACTGGATGTGAAGGCAGATATTGACTGTAATGTGCACAGAAAGGATTTAAATATAGAATGGCATTCAGTTTTTCATTCTCTATCAATTGGTATATAATTGCAAAATTTAAAAAAAAAATGTACCACCTATATTTCTGAGTGGCTAAACAATAATGTGAAAACGTTCAGATTGTAAACAATTTATATTCTAACTTTAAAAAGTCACCAATGCAGCACAAAATTTTTTTACACTCTTCAGAATTTTTTAGGTTAGTTAAGAATTTTACCTGTGAAACTGTCGTACTGAGATAATTTTTGATTATATCTCTTTAAAATATCACTAATTCTAGGCAATTTTCAGCTAGGAAATATTTATACAATACTTGAAACAAAACGTTTCATTAATTTATTAGTTTCTAAATTGTTTCTGGCATTTCCATAAAGGCAAGGGTCCTTAAACCTCAGTGTGCAAGTATAGCAGCATATTATGACCAGCCTTTAGTAAAACTTACTTGTTAAAATAATCTGCAACATACTAACAAATACTGACTAGAATCGGTTTACATCAAGTCCTTTTCATACACACTAATACATACTTTAAAGTGTTTTTATGCATAGACTGCCTCAGTCAAACGACTGCAATCATGTTTGCCAATCAGGCCAGGGTTCATATCCCAGGTCAAGAACTATTGAATTTTTCTAATTTAGAATTTATAGTAGTGATTCAGAGTCTAGATTTGTCTGGTGTATAGCAATAGCATTACAGGCGTGATGTTACGTTTTTCATACATATTTATAGGCATATTTATGGTATAGTCAATTATTATACTGTAAAAATATCTGAAAAAATACTCACTGATAATAGGTTCTTGTTGGTTGACTGCCATCTCCAGACGAAGGTCTACGCTCTTTGACCACACTGTGCAGGCGCCGTGGTATACTTTGTTCTTCGTCTGCAAAACACAGTGCAATCCAAGAATTATTTATAATGTATATGCATACAACAAGAAACTGATCTTTAAATAGCAAAACAAACATTGAAAACAATGTTAAATGACAAGAAATAAATGATTAACATATCCGTTATATTAAATGGACTGAATATTCCAAGTGTTTGGCTAATAGCCATGTTATTTACTGTAAACTAAGAGTATAAAGTTGTAATGTACGTTCATGCATAAAAGTCACCTTCACTGACGGTAGACGTCCGCGCCCGTTTAGTCTTATGTTTGTGCTTTTTTTTCTTTTTAGCATTTGTTCCATTGTCGCTCAGTGAGAAGTGGTCGCAAGAAATAACAGATTCAGACCGTCGCTTTCTTTTACCATGCTTCTTCTTCTTTTTCTTATGTTTGCGTTTTTTGGACCGTTTATGATCCTCAGAATTACTTTCGGAATCCGAAGAGTCTACATGCTTCCTCTTTTTTTTGTACCGGTGATCCGATTCTGAAGACTCCTCACTTTCGCTCTCAGAAGAACTGCTAGACTTATCACAGTTAGATTCTTCAGACTCATCGGATGTAGCATGATGACGTTTCTTTGATTTCATTTTGAAAAACAATTAACTAATCCACAACTAAAACTGGGTTTTAAATCACTTTGATCATAAAAAACAAAACAAAACACAAACGTTGTTCAGATTTTACGAAGGTGCGGCCGAACGACGACAGCGAAGAACATAGACAAAAGTAAATATAGATAATATAACACACCATAGATAATACCAATGTGATCAGTAAGTTTTCCTTACATTAAAACCGACAGATACACAACAAATGAACTTCAGATTCCAAACCTTTTATTTATTACATTTCGTTAAAAAAGCGATTGACATTAAAATGGTGACTTTTCAAGTAATCAGCACTTTGTAAAATCGTTTGTCGATATGGGATAATATAAGACAACAAAATCGAAATGCAATGTTTATGGATGTACTGATGACGAAATTGACAATTTGATTTGACATTTGTCACCGTCAACAATTGTGTAAAAAGAAATTATCCTTTGACAAATAATTTAACAATTTCTCGTATTAACAATTGTGCAAATATAATCTATGTATAGGTATTTATAGAGCACATCAGTTTAGCTCCGTACAATAATGAGTTAAATTCTTACATTGTTTTTTCCGTTTCTGTGACTCGCAGTGCTTAAGGTTATTTCTATAACGATAAACTACATTTTTACAACATTTTCTATACTATTAAAAATATATAATCATGGCCATGAGGAAAAGAAGTGGCTCAGGATCTAAAAGACATCTGAAGGAGAAAGTGGTACAGATATACGAATCATTTTTCAAAGGAGAAGATTTAACAAGTGAAAATCCCACCTTTTGGGATGAATTCTTTCTGTTAAAACCTAAAATACCACAATTGGAAGCAGAAATTCACAAACTATCTGCAGAACAGTTGATGAACATGAAGGATAACATTAATTTACTAGTATTTCAGTGTATAGAAATGTTGGGACAAGAACATCATATAAGGTATGTGTGTAATCATATAACTGAAGCGTTAAATACACTGGAATAGAACTAAAACTATTCTTTTTCGATGTATTACATTTAATGTGGTACCTTAAGACACCATAATGCTTATTTAAATACTATCCCAAACTGTTTTCTTAACTCATTAGGTCAACTGAATTTATCACAACTCCATTATTTTAAATTGTCTTGATCACTTCACAATTTGTCTACACTGTCTGACAAACTACACTTGTCTAGAGTGCCAGACCTTCTCATATATGAAAGGAAACCTGTGTCCAATAGTGGAATAATCAGTGTTGATGATGATATTGCATTTCATTAGGTTCATGGGTCATACTGTGTACTTTTAGATATAAAATGTCAGATCGGCTGTGTTATTTGTACTTTCGTAAATTAGTGGGGGTGAGTATGTGGGAAACCAAACAAAGAGAAATCGCGAGTACACTGTGATCACATTGTATTAAAGTCTTACAAATTAGTCTGAGTTCTAAACACTATCAAACTGGGCATACTAGGCGAGTAATAGAGTAACAGTTCCTGGAGTATTGTATTTTCCCAGCAGTTGTAGCTGTCACTAAACTGCTTCAGTTGTTTTTTCACTAGTCATATATTTAAATAAATCCTTGTAAAACAATATTTGACAACCATACATCTAATTAGCCAAATAATGTATTAATTATACCAATATGAGAAGCAGAAGTTTTCCAAAATTATGTCTCAAGATGGCAGTAAATGAAGGTGAAGTAAGAAAGGTGTGTGAGGATTGGGATAATTGACAATTGGTACTTTCTACCTGTTCTGTAAGAGATCTGGTATAATCTGGGATCTGGTATTTTCTCATTTCAGACTAGTGTATGCTCTTCAGACATTCAGCGCACTCTTGACTACAATGTACCAAAGAGCAGGGCAGGACCCCAACTTAAATTTTAAGGCAATATTGTTAGGCACTGACATTGCCAACTCTAAGATGCAAAAGCTGCTAGAACACTGCAGCACTGTAATTTCAGGTATTTATAACAATTAATATAGTGGATTATCAAGATTCCAATAATGTAGGTATTTGAGAATCAAGAATATTCTTGATCAAAGATTTGTTAGTTAGATATGACCGACAGTTAAATAATCAAAAAATGTGCTTTTGTTTTTTTAACAGTTAATGATAGATTTTACTCTATCAGTTTGATAAGCCACGTAATCAGTAATTGATTTAATTGATTCTATTTACTTTAACAATTTCTTATAAATGATAATTTTTTTTGGGTTAGTAATTTAGTTGGTTATTAACTAGCAATTTGAACATTAAGTTATGTTAAGTTTCTGTTATCTGATAACTTATAGTAAATGGTCAATTATAAACAATAATAATTAATAATTTGCTATCAACATTCTTCATATAGTACAAAATGTTATTTATCTGAATAATGAAGCAGTGATAGCTTAGTGGTTTCGAATTCAGCCTCTCATTCTGGGGGTCAAGGGTTCAAGTCCACATTGTGCATGTCTACAAAAATGTGTATAATAAGATTCAATATCACTTACTAATGGTCGAGAAAAAAATTGTGTGGAAACCTGCACAACTTCAAGTTTCTATAAAAAAATTTCTTTAAGATGTGTGATGTCTGCCAACTTTCACTCGGCCAACATGGGAGTTTGTGATCTTGTAATTTTATTTTTTGAAGGAAGACCTATCAAATTGTTGAATAATAAAAGTGTTAATGTTTGTTCTTATTTGGTCCACAATGTTTCTATTTATTTTGTACTTAATAATAATTATCTGTTCATCTTACAGGTGACGTTCCAGAGAGTCTAAAGTCAATGGTCTTAAAATTACTATTAATTATAGCCACTGGTATGGATAACATTGATGATAATCCTCTAGTAGAACATCTGATGCAGAATTCATTGTTCGAACCACTAATACAACTGCTATGTACATCCACTGAGAGACAACAACATGGTAAATAATGTTTTATATCTCATGAAATCACATAGTTTAGCATTATGAAATAAAATATTGTAAGTATACTTTAGTTAACACACTGTTTAAGTGAATGTTGAAATGGTAATTATTGCACAAAAACCATTCAGTAATGTTACAAAATCTATATATGCAAATACATCTTTTGAATTTAGAAACAAGTCTTGATAGTATATCACCGTGTTAAGCTAAGTTATACACAAGACCTTTATAATAAAATTAATATTTTTGTAGTATCATTTGTGGTAATTTTCAGGATATGATGTGGTTCTGCTGTTGATGTTTTTGGTTAATTATAAAAAACAGGAATCGGCCAACCCATATGTAGTAAAATTGTCAATCCTTGATGATGAACTTGCTTTGAATGGGTAAGTATTTTATATTTTTCTGTTATTTTATTCTTCCAAAGACAATGTTTAAGATCTTCATGAAATCAGTAGCTTGTGTTTACACTAAAGCATTGCATTAAAACATTAAATAATACAGTTGCTTTCATGGAACTTACAGCTTATTATTATTTCACTGTTGAATCATGTCCCCTCAGGGATAGGATCGATTTAATTTGAGCATAGGTACAGCTAAATATAGTTATATTGCAATAATATAATATTGTTTAAGATATGGCCAGGTCATAACTGCTGCTCTCAATGATTATGTGATGTCAACATTTGGAGGCGTGCAAGCTGGTACTGGTGGGGGATGGCTGTCATCACTCACCAGTATGGTGGGTGGGATATTTCTCACCAGCGATGATACACAACCAGTTGTTAGAGGCCAGAGAAACAGGTAAGAGATGCTAATAATATGTGATTCCTTTTCATTGAAATCTTAACAAAGACAATATATTTGTATTCATTTCAATATTAAAACGATAAATTTGATGTTTCGTCCTCAGTGGTGGCGAGGAAGGAATGCTGTTGGCACTTTATGAGGCTGCACATTTAAATCGCAACTTCATGACCACTCTGGCCCATTCATCCTCTGCGGCGGCCTCCTCCGCGCCGCCATCGCCGCCCGCTACGTTACCTCCACATCAGGTATCTAAAATTTTAGCACCCTACCTTAAGTTTTAGTTGGAACTAGTCGGAATTAAAATACCATAATATATTAACACTCTTGACAATTATGGAATACTTGGACAAATTTGATTCTTGTTACTGGCTTACATTGAAAGAATCATTATTAGTGATTTAAGAAATTAATTCAATAAAAATTTCAGACAGATTTTAAATTTTCTGTAAAAGTAACTTGGGGCTAAAGTTTTATTTAAATATATTGCTTCCTATAAAATTAAATTTCACTAACAACAGGTAGATCTTACGATTTAAATTACTTGTTTGTTACAGAGCCCGCCAAATTTATCACAGATTCAAGCACTTGACAACGATCAACCAACAAATCTTTTAGTAACATTTTTCCAATATTGGTGAGTATGTTAAAAAGGATATAATGTTTAGGTCAAATAGCTCTGTCTAATTATTTTTTATCGTTTCAGTATTACATAAAACACGTTCATATTTCAGTTCCATAGTGATGGCGGACACGAGGACTGAGGCCAGTATAAATAAGTGCAGTCTTTGTTTTATCACTCTCACCTGTATTGTCGAAGAACAGTTTGCCAATTCGATTATGCACGACCAAAACTTAACATTTAAGGTAATAGAAATACATCTTGAGAATTATTTACATTTGACCATTGATTCATATAAATATTATAACTTTTCTTTTAATATACAGGTACAATTATATCGGCTACCAATGCGTCATAGAAAAATAGTTTTGGAAGAGCCACCTTCACAGCCACTTGCGTCTACCCTAATAGGTTTGTTTATTTTTTTATAATAATTGTCACTATTTACTCTTATGATATGTTGTTACTTTTTGTAAATAACTTTTTTTAATTGTTCTATTCATTATTCCATCTAGTAATATATATGAAAAAGTTACTGCATACTTTGTAAACGATTTTTAAAATGTAACTTACCTAAAACCTAAGTCTTTGTCAAAATGTTATTAACCAGTAATATACTTTTCCATATTGTGCTAGGTAATGAGTGGCCATAGATAGAACGCTTGACTAGGATTTAATTACGTTATCCGTAAAAGCTGTTTTTTTTTTTGTAAATGCTGGTGATAAAGTGAGCGCTTTTTGCAGACCTGCTGGTAGAGTTCATGATGTGTCACCTGCTGAAGAAGTTCCCGGGCGAACTATACGCGCTGTGCGTGGGCGTGCTGCAGCGGCTGCTGAGTTACCAGAAGCGCTGCCGCGTGCGGCTGGCGCGCGACTGGCGGCCGCTGTGGGCGGCGCTCATCGCGCTGCTCAAGTTCCTCGTCACCAACGAGACCACGCTGCTGCGCAGACACAACATCTTCATCATGGCGCAGCAGGTAACCACCGGCCTGCGCCGTATGAGAAGCTGAGCTCCGTGTTACCCAACCTGCATTTACGTAGGAAGGCTGTAGTGGCGAGGGTTTTGATTACGAAAGTGTTTTAATACGGGAGCCCTATGTCCACTAGTAGTCTGAGACAGTTTGATGATGACGAAGAAATCAATATATTTATCTCGCATATGTAGCCCTGGATTACACACAATATTAATGCATTGCAAAATTTCTTTTTAATTACTAGTAGTAACAATTCTATATACAATCTATCTGATTCTATATTACCGCAGTAACCATTAAAATTTTGGTGCAGCTACAGATGCCACGGAATTGTTTTTCACCATTCTTTGCCACGGAATCCTAAATTTAAAAAAATCCTTTCGTTTCTTGCAGGTTGTGAATATATTCAACCTATTTATAACAGTCGGCGACACGTTTCTGCCGACGCCCGCCTCATACGATCAGCTGTACTACGAGCTTATCAGGATGCACCAAGTGTTCGATAACCTCTTCTTCATGGGTACGTACCAAACGTTAATTGAATGAGTATTATTTTTGATCTGTTGTATCTTCGGTCTTTTGAGAATTCGTGTTTCAATATATTCTGTATTGGAAAATGAATAAAGAATACCTCGTTTTGTAATGTGTGGTGTTTTCTTATCGTAAATAAATATATGCTGGATATTGGCATGTATTGCGTAGTTTTAAAAATTAAATGGATAGAAAAATGATCATTTTCGTCTCGATGAAGAGTCATAAAAATATATATATATTTTCACTTAGTGTAAACTTCTTTTCAAAATATTTGTTATACTAATGATGTGTTTGTACTAGCATTGCGGTACTCCACCGGAGACGGCGAGTACAAGGCGGAGGCGCTGCGGTTGGCCAACTGCCTGGTGAACGTGCGAGCCATCATACAGCACTTCTCGCCTAAGATCGAGGCCTGGCTCAGCTCGCAGAGCCTCTCCACGCCTACTGAGGATCAAGTAAACTAACATTATATGAATTTACTTGCTGTCATATTATTATACTTTTATTTATGTATATCTTTCTTTCTTTTTTTCTTTCTTTCTTATTTATGTCTGCTTCATAAATCGTCTTTACTGTACCTACAGTTATTTAGTGGACTTTCTGTAACTTTGTATTTTAAATACCAAAAGATTATTATAAATATTAAATGTAAAGGCTCTGGATACACCTAATGCCTATTCATATAATTTTAATTGATCAGAAATCTTCATGACATGTGATTCTACCAATATTTGGTAAAATTTTCCCTCAACATTACAGTATACTGATCGAAAAAGCTTCTTCAACCCGATTGTTTAGATTGGGGATTAGGGGCAAAAGCCCCTCCTCGGCAAGTCCATATCCAGTAATAGATCGAGGCGGGCTAACAATGATGAGCGTAAACGAAGTAGCGCGACGAACAATTTCAGATCCTGGAGGTGGTGCGCAAGAACTACGACAGCCTGATCCTGAAGCTGCAGGAGGGGCTGGAGGCGTACGAGCGGTACTCGGAGCGGTCGTCGCGCGCGCTGCTGGCGCGGCTGGTGCGCGCCGCCGCCGCCGCCGCGCGGCTGCGCAGCGACGCCGCCGCGCTGCGCCACCACTCCGCCGCGCTGCTCTCGCACTACACCGCGCTCGCGCTGCCCGCGCTCTCCGCGCTGCCCGCGCTGCCCGCCCTGCCCGCGCTGCCCGTCGCCTGACCGCCTCGCCACCGCCTCCCCACCGCCTCGCACTTGGAATGGGAGATAATTAAAGCAACATCCATTAAACCATTGATGGATGGACGAAAAAATGTTAAGGC
>DWME01007368.1:0-12689 GCA_018244795.1 Parelbella ahira ahira
CCCCGTCTCCCCCGCTCCTCGTCCCTCCCCATTCCCGACCTTCCATCATTATGCTGCAGGCATGTCTATAAGTAGCATTAGATTTTTCAAGTTTTCTTGAACTTGTCTTCCGTAGACGCTTCGATGAAAGAGTAATCATGTGTCGAGTCAGCAATATATGCCGTTTATATGAGCTCATGTAAATCAATGCGATGTCGAATACTCTCATGAGTCTAATGACAAAGATGGAAAGAGAAAACGGAAAACTAACGAGCACAGACAACTTGTACATCCATAATCATAATAAATGCATATTATGAATTTTATTGTTTGTGTCGCACAATGAACGAAAAAAGTCAAAAAGAATTGACGATAATATTGATGTTTACACTATCATAGTCCAGCGGGACGATAATATAGACGATACAAATACATTATGATAATTCCTAATTCCTCACAAAAGGTACAGGATCGAGCCGAGGTACAGTATGCATGACATCCGTATAATATTTACTGCATAACCTTCATCAATAGCACTCCGCAGTGGATGTTCATTGCATCATTCACGGCATTTCCGTTGCCGTCCACCATAAAACTTCTTTTCTTACCATTGTTTACCCGCATGTGCATCGTGTTTGACCATTTGTCATTAATCTGTATGTCACGCGTCATTAAAATTGACCATCATTAATGTTTATGTCACGTGTCATTAAAATTGTCCATCGTTAATGTTTATGTCACGTGTCATAAAATATTTCGTCCTTAATTTTTAGATCACGTGTCATTAAAATTAGTATTTCTTAATGTTTGTCACGAGTCTTTCGAATTATCAAATTACTTCACAAGAACAGTATGATAACAATGAAAACCAAATGTGTATTCACTTAAAACACGTTCAAAACACCGTAATTTAATAGATTTTTAGGTTAGTTATATTTGCCATTAATGATGAATTTAAACTAACTATCATTATAAATATATCGCACACAGAATGTTTTTCTTAATACAAAATTAACAATTATGTTAAGGAAAGGAGTTTTTTTATCAATCCCAAAATTGATCGCTCCATCGTGACGCGCGTGTTCTCCCGCCATAACTAGATTAAAAACTAAAAATAAAACAAAATGTCATTGCAAAATATCGAATATCGTGTCTGCTCTCACTCCAGGTGTTTGTATTCTCTAGAAATGTCTACTCTATGATCAAAGACAGACTAAAGAGTAAAGGTGTGTCCGATATAACAGCCAAGGAGTTGGAAGGATATTTTTCGCCCTGGCAAGCCAAACACATTGGTCAGATTAAGGTAATATGTATTATTATTCCCTCGTAATTAGCGGTAGCGACAGAAACCCATTGCCACGTAAATTAGACAAGGTTTCGGAAAGATTGCTCTAGAATATTCGATTAAAGGTTAAAATAAGAATAAAAATAACTTTGTAAAGTATGATTCATTGTAATTTGGAACTGTCATGGTCATTTATATTAACCCTTTGGACTCGTATGTCTCAGCGTATGCGACGTCATACATTTTACAATTCCTCTCGCAAGTTATTCACAGATGCGGTCGAAACAGCTGTCTTTTTTTATTTTATTTCCTCTGTTTCATGGTCATATTAAATCCGAGTGCAAAGGGTTAACAAAGCATTTCTTCGTACACATTTTACAAGCATTCTAATATTCCAGTATATCCATGGGAACCATTTCTCATTAATAAAATCATATTACATTATCATTTGTCATTGACATACTTATTTGATTATTTTACTTTAAGTTTTTCTGTTCCCTGTTACTTTAAAAAATGCATTTTCGAATATATCTCATTACTAGTTTTAGTAGAATTGGTAAAATTGCAGTTTAATTCTAAACTAGTTGATGCACTGTACTGTGTGCGATGCAAAATTATATATACATATATGCATGATGTACCGCATGATGTGCTTTTCATGGTAGTGTACATTAGTAATTGTGATCTATATTTCATTAATAGAGATTCTAAGCAATTATTTGAAGAATTTTAAAATACGTATTGTTTAAATGGGACACTCAAACTTTTTTTTCCGCAGGTGGCCAGCGGTAACAAAACCGTTGAGAATTGGGCGATAAAACGCTTAAGAGTGCATTACTACATCTTCTCATACCCAAGTTTACTCAAACTGCACGGTGAGCCCGCATTACTGAGGAACTTGGACACGCTGCTAGGAAATGAAGCTTTATTGCAATTGGAATTGAAGACATTATCGCCTGCGTTCAAGGATGCGAAGAAAAAGAAATGGTTCGAAGAAGTGATAGACAATTATTTGAAACTATGGGAGAGTAATATGTGATGAACAATTGCTGGTCGTTTTAAATAGAAGAATTATTTCAGGAGTTTAGAAATTTCATTCGCAGTTTTTATTAACATTATTATGAGTTTTATTATTCATTTTCGTTCACCCCGAAAATATATTTTTTTTAATAATAAAAATACGACAAAATATTATAGTAATTATGAAGATCATTTGTTTTATGTAACTAAGCAATTTTAGTCTTGTTATATCGTTACTCCAGAACCCTTCTGGGTGGGCAGAGAGAACCTACTAAAGAATTTCATTTTCAGAACTAGTTTATTCAATTTAAAAGACCGCTGTACATATAGATAATTTAATCAATAACATTTAAGTTATTATTAGAATTTAATTAATTACTATTTCCGATAAAAATGGACTCTGATTCTCTTAGGTGGATGTATGCAGAAGTTATTTGACATTGATAAAAAATCGAATTACAAATTATGTTTTTGACGTTTAATATTGATTGTCATAAAAACAATATCGCATGTGATAAACGAAAATATGTTTGGGAAGAAATCTTATCAATTAATTACTTAGCAATGATTTTAATATTATGTATGTGTATTTATAAAACTGATGTAAAAATTGGCAATTAAAAGACATTATGTGAATTATAAACAAGCATATAACTTTTTTCAAAATTAAGACTGAATTTTAATAACCTTGAATCATTTTTATGTACCTCAATTAAGATGTCTAAAATCCATTAAAGAAGTGATGTGTTAATAATTGTTCTAATAAAATAATATATGTGATCGTACAATAAGTGTTACAGTGAAACAACCTACTTATTACTTAGAATAAGTCATAGGATTTGTATTTTTGTAGATATTTATCACACAAAGTGCCTTACATAGAAGTCAATTTGAACTAAGAACATATTAAGACATTTAAGTTGGCGTACTAATGTTTTTAGTATAACAGCGCCATCTATCGCATTTTCTGCGGACTATCAATGTTAGGTAATTTTTTATGTTTTACACTTTATTTTCTGGAAGTACGTAAATGATGTGCAATAATATAGTTATGTTTAAATATTTGTACAAATTATGTGGGATCAAATATGGGAGTGCATTTACTATTTTTGGATACGAACATTTTGAAATGATGTAAATATGTTTTGTAATATATATTTTAAATGAAATAAAAATGTTATATGACTGATATACGATTGATTCATTATTTCTTTGTATAATATATCTACATCGGTTACTCGTTAACACTTTTTAATTACTCCACATTGTACCAAGATGTCTTAATTAGAAAAGTAGTAGTAGACGCACACAACACGCAGTATCAGAATTGGCAATTGCGAAAAAATTCCCCTCTCGTCACCTGTCTCTAAAGCCTAGTTCAATTCTACAAGTTTAGTTATAAAACACGTCGCCTAAGTTTCCGTGTTCTAAATACAAATATTCAGACTTGTCTATTGAACACAATCGAATGGCCATTTAAACTCAGAATGCTAAAGTTTTATTTAAAAGAACAGTTTATTATTGAACCTGTGCATTGAAATTTTTCCCTGGCACATCCTTTCATCACCACAATAGCACTAATAAACGGACGAAAACTCGCAGTACCCAATACAACGTTTTAATTATCTGTGCTACATTCCACAGATAACTAAGAAAAATTCACAGGCAACAGGAAGAGTGCATACGAAATATTTGTTTAGTAGATACTAACAAAAAAATCCCCAGTTCCGTTTGCCCCAAATATTGTCTTAAATATCTGGGTCTATGATCTAAGCCTTATCGTCGAGAATGAGGCCATAGCTTGAATCATGCATAGACCAACTTTATCATGAGCAAACCCGTACACGACCGATAGGGTGTCGTTCAACTGGATGTTTTTTTAAACAATGAACTGACTACGAGTCGCGAAGCCTTTCTTTCATCTCTAGTGAATGGCCTTTGTATGAAACTGACTTTTTGGTTTTCACTGAAAATGAGTGGAGTAAAATCCATTGTGTTTGACATAAATGGAAAATAAATGCATGATATCGGGAAAGTGTTTATGAACGAATTTTCTACAGAATTCGAAGGCAAAAAAAATATTTTGTACACAATTTTTAAAAGTTCTCACAACCATTATTTTATTAATCCCTTCTTTCTATATCTCCTGAAGCCATATTATTATATGATTATGTTATTCAATTATTGCATATAGGAATCGCTCAACCAAGTCGTCCTTACCAAGTAAGTATTATGTAAAAATCATAAAGTATGTACATACATGAAACAACTGATTTAATCCAACCTTGAATCTGAGAATATAATTAAAATAATATTAAGTTGAAGCCAATTACAATAGAGTTTACATTATCGCATAGGCTATGAACTTTTGATATGGAAATAAGCAAATGTTTTAAAAATAACCACCTTCCTAGACACGCTTCAGGAGATGTATAGAAATAAGTATATAAATAAATATCATTATGTTAAAATTAATGTTTTAAGTAATGTTAAATTTAACGCATTGGCCGTTTCTCATATGTTGCTAATGCATATAATCAACGGTAACCATTTAGCATCAGCTGGCTGTCTGCATGTTTGCCGGTTCACAATAAAAAAAGTTTCACAAACATTTTTTTCTAAGTACTATTTCTAATTATCATCATATCGTCGTCTCAGACCTTTTACATAGTTGACAGAGAGCACCGACTGCAAAACATCTACTCTAACAGACCTGACGTACCCACTTCTTCATTCATTACATCTGTCATCTCATCAGCCAGTACTTACTAACTAAACTGTCCTAAGCAAGCTGTTTGAGCATTATTAATTGACAGTGTTATATGACAATTCATGTGTCTTATTAACTGACAGACGTATGACAATTTACCGAAACTTTTTTACGCGCCAATTTAACACTCTTTAAAAGCAATTTTACCAATTATGCCCAGCCAGTGCGATAAGGGTTAACAAGCGTAAAGTTCTTTAGGTTATCGGCTTGTAAGCGAGTAGCGAACGCAATACTCTGTAGACCTTGATTTTTGTCACTAAATAATCACATTACATAGACAAGCATGTCTGCAACATGTTCAAGCGGACATATTTAAAACAAAGTCAATCTTATTTGCGATTATTGCACGTTGTATGAACTGCCAGGACTTATAATCATTTCTTACTTCTGACAATGAGCTTTACTTACTTACTGTTGATGAGAAGACAGAATAACTTACGAACATTTTTGCACTGTATTCACATAGGAATTGTTCTATTTTATACTGGCTATAAGCTAACAACAACCATGAGAGTGCATATTAAGAAATTAAACAAAGGGAAACAGGTATAGACTTTCAATTAAAGAACTCTCAAATTAATTAAAGAAAGAAAGCAAACCTTCATTAAAGTCTATTCGAATCGTTAAATATAGATAAGAAAGAAAACCTGGGACAATATCGGATTAGGAAACGGCATACAAATGACGTCATCTTATTAATACATGACATCAAAGCATCAGCTGGCTAAATACCCTCTATTTCAGTCACTGCTGTGTGAGTCTCTACCGCGACACCTGGAAGCCTACAGCACAATCTACCAAGCTGCTTTACTGCAGATTGACGGAATTAATCGAGCATTAGATCTCATTTAATAACGTAACAACATAACATCACGTCTGAAATCCTCAAAGGGATAAGCAAAGGAGTGTAGTACATTCTTACGTTTCATTAGTTACACCATGGTGGTGGGACGTAACTAGCCCAGCCACTACTAGAAATTTCTACTAGACAATCTGAGTTATAAAAAACCAGTAGTACCCGACTCTGAAATCGAGCCCAGGACCTCTCCACCAGAATAACGCTTGCAACTACATATTTGACCAACGAGGCCGTTAACCGTTTTATTTATAAAACAAGTTAAATTGATAAACTGAAAGCTTTAAAAAAGCCATAACAATATTATTCCGATTATGATAGGTAAGTTTTATCACATAAACCAGTCCAACGAGTTTACTTTCTGATTCATTTTATAATAATACAATAATTTAACACTAGATATGAATAACGTGTTTCGTGCGTTTTGTCACGATTTCAGTGAACTGTTGTTATAAGAGGGCGTAAGTTGTGGCAATGTATTTAGTTTTATTACGCAGAACCGCGTGATATCAGTTGTATTCTATAAGAGGACTAATCTCTCGGGTCAAGTTCACACAATGTTTACTAAGTTACTGTTCACATTAGCAAAATGTGAAAAAAGTCAGTTCACACGGCGCCGCCACTCGGTGTACTTATGTAGTATGACCATGATAATATAATAATAAAAATGCTCATTAAGTTTAATTAAAAAATATGATTTTACCGGTTCTCTGTTTGGTTCTGTGTGTGCACTTGTGTGTAAGCGAGGACAACGATTTGGGATACAGCCTGAATATTGGAAACGCAATTGACGTTTTTGCTAAGTAAGTTATTTAATAATCTCTTATTATTAATGCAGATATCTAACCGTGAGATCTGCACTAATTCTAGATCGCATAATCTTATCATTTATAGTACTGTGCCATATGTTTAATGATGGACAATTTATTCATTCACTCGTTCATTCAACATTGTCGTTCACCAGTTTTAATACTAATTATTTGCATATATTTTACCATTCCTTCCATGACTTCCGTAAAAAAACTGATGTGGTTAAAAATGTCTATGTACATATTTCTCGACTGCCTCGTTGGTCGAGTGGGTGCAAACGCGACTGCACGTCGAGAGGTCCTGAGTTCAGATCCCGGGTCGGGTATTATCAGAATTTTCTGATTAAGAATTTGTAGTATGTGTAGTTGTGACTCGGAGTCTGGATTTGCGACCAGTGTATGGCAATAGGCTCGCCATCTACCCCATGGAACGTAAACGTAACTGGTGAAACATGGGAGTGTACCTACTACACTCCTCTGCCTACCCCTTCGGGGAACACAGGCGTGATGTTACGTATATACCTATTTGTCGTTTATTTCCTTTTGTTCTTTTTTCCTTATCTTTAAGTATACTTAAAAAAAATTGAAGTTTTCTGATATGAAAGCGGGGTTTTTAAATAACGGGAAGGAAAATAGACATAAATATCTTACGAATGTCAACATACATAAATAAGTAGGTAGGTACTTATCAACACTTGATGTAGAAATATTATTAATAATAAATAATGTAAGATTCTGTTGAGACCATTGAAAACTCAATCTGCATTTGAAAACCAAAAAAATAGAGTTACCTCGTTTACACAGCAACGTGGATTAAATTTACATCAAAAATATACAGAATACTATAAAGATGCGTCAATATGTGAATTATAAACCCATACTATGTGAATTTTTTTCCATTATCTTTAGTAGAATTGGCAAATAAACGATTTATCTTGGTAAAAATTATGCACAAAGCTTCTTCTTGACATTCCTAATTAATAAATTGTTTTATAAACTTTAAGAATGATGTTTCTTATAACGGAGTTTGCTGAGTTTTCTCGCTATCACTTAAAGTATTATAATGCGTTAGCAAGTTACTAATATGTTTAAATAAATTATTTTCCAGCTATGGAGACCTATCGCAAGTAACCCAAGTAATATCAGCAGATTATGAGGATGACATAACTGAACCTATCGAACCGTTTCGTGAGAAGAATATAAGGGTTTTTGAAAATGTCACATACAGAGAAATATTGGGGAACGCAATGATTGACATGAACATTTTACTGTGTGGGACGTTCGAGGAACTTTTGAGCACTTACTTTCAGAATTTCAGGATTGAAGGGTAAGTAAACGGTTTACTGTTTTGAATTATATTTACCTAACATAGGGTATTTAAACTATTATTAATGTTCAAAGGAATAAATAGTTTCCTTTTTATATTGATAATTGAAATATTAAATTTTGAATTGTATACTCGCATTTATCTGGTACTATAATTAAAACATTTCTAAAACTAAATATTAAAACTAGAATTGATTACACTGCATGCGTAGTTTATTTATTTTGTAGTTCTTGTTTTAATAATATGGTAACCTGAAATAATTTGATTGAAAATTCTGATTTTAACAAATATATTGGTATGGTTTTAACGCCTTTTTTCACTATTTTTAAATACTAGTGGTATAAATTGTTTGAATACTTTTGGAATGTCAACACACTCGTTGGACTGACAGAAATAGTGCATATTTCTATTTTCGAGCAGGATGTGATAGGTACATATGATAATAGATACGCAAATATATTTTTACGGCTGCCGACCCGCACTCGACCTGCGTGGCAGACTATGGTCTTAACCCTCTCATTCTGAGAGGCGACCCGCGATAGGTGGATAATGCTGATGATTTCGGCTTTATTCGGTATAAAATTATTGTCATCACGGGTATGTGGATATGAGGATAATAGATATATCGTTTATTTGATTCTCTAATAACACAAAAAATACCACGTACACTTACTGTCATAGTTATTTATAACTACCATTATTTTACTAATTGGTGAAGACCATATATTTATTTTCTCATTGATTCTAGCCACCTGAAAGTTATTTTACCAGGGCTTCTTTTGTTTTCAGTACAGACAAACCGTGGAAAGCGTTCTTGGGTGATTGGATATACGACGAGATCATGAGGACCTTCGGCATGGACCCGGCCACCACCTCGGACAACTGCTGCTACGTTCTACTGAAGCTTACGAAGGTGGAAAGATCCGCTCAGTTGGGGAGCTTGGAGAATGTCATAGTTAAGGATTATGTTCAGAGAGCGATTAACACGCTGGATATTAGGAACGCGTCCAATGTCAGGAGTTTCATGAAGAGTTACGGAACCCATTATATTGATTCCTATATCACCGGAAATTTTGTATATCAGGTATGTATGAATCATTCTATAAGCTGTAGGGTATTCTGTCTGTATAAATCATTATATATTCTGTATTCATATTTTATAAGCTGTGATTATTATTTTTTTCTAATGTCGTCGTATTTGTATTTTAAATTGCATTTATATACCTAATGAGATGTCATGTATTAGATTTATAATGGATAATTCTTCTTTTATCAGGTATTTAAATATAAAAGGGAAGGTTACAACTTGCTCCGATCGTACTTGAGGCGGTCCAGACGCCAACCAAACTCTCACATTGTGAGATATTATTTCTCATCATTCTTCTTAAAAGAAGTCGGTGAAATTCGGGTGAGATTTTATTTACAGTACATTGGGCCCCTTCTTTCGTTTATTAAATTAATATTCTTGATATTATTTTATTCTATGTATGGTTACTTAACGTGGAAAACCTCCTACGTAGTAGTGTTCTACTATAAAAACAATTAGGCATTTAACAATGTTGCATTTATGTACCTACAAAGGAAGCTATAAGAGAAGACATGTCAAAAAATTATTAAAACATAGTCGTACTACGTATATAATATTATAACATTTAAATTTAATTTCCTGGCAGCTTTCATAGAGTACGCAACATCATATCCGTAATCGGTGTTTATTCCTAAATTCGAAAGCTTCAGTTGTTCTACCACGTTACGGGACAGTTATTCATTGACTGTTATGTTAAGACTGCCATAGTGAACAGCTAACCTTTGACAGATATAAATAAATATACATACCTATTTAAATTTTTATAATGAATACCTTGTGAGGAACATTGTAGGATAGCTTTGTCTAATTCTATATATTTACAGATAGCAAGCGGCAACAAGAGAATAGAGAATTGGGCTCGTGACAATCTCCGCGACAGCCAGTACTTGTTTTCTAGGCCCAGCCTATTAAGGCTTCACTACAATCCAATATTGGCATTCAAACTCAACGAAATATTAGATACGGGCGCGTTATTAGGTATGCATTTAAAAACATTGAGGCCGTTGTTCAAAGACAGCTACACCGCGGAAAAATTCGCCGAAATAGTTGAGAACGATATGAAACTTTGGGAAGTCAATGCGTAGGTAGAGAATATACCAAAAAAACTAACAGTCACAATACTATCAGTTGCCGATATTAACGAGGGTTTATTTAATGGCAGACTATTTCCAATGGTATATTCCAACTGGAATGTGTTCTACTAACATTCAACTGACTGTTTACATCGGTACTGTAGACAGAACTGTCTCTGCAATCAATATTGGGGCCCAAACCAGGGGATAAAATACACAAGGATACGTCGTTAGAAAAACACACCAGCATCCGGATCGATACGTGGCCATATGCAATTGCAGTCATATCACAATAATTTAATACTAATGTCAACGATAGGATCATTTCTTCCCGCCATAAATGATTTTATTTCTAATTTTTGTCTGTCATCCGCTAGATGTCGCTGTACCGCCATAATTGTATTTAATACAGAATTTAATTAAATAAAACTAATTAAGTTTAAAACATCAGTTTTATTAGATATTTTATTGCTTATTGCAAGCTAGGAATATAATATTAGCCGCTGAATACACACATCCCATGACACTAACTACAATTTGAATACAAACAATAGTAAAATATATTGTGTATTTGGACAATAAATATAAAAACTAAACAGTCATGTCCTGAGATCTTATTACAATACTATCTAGATTTAATTAAATTAAATTCATAATTATAAACATTACAAACCGGGAGCACTGAATCCTCTATTTTTCATATACAATTTTATAAAAAGAGAATATCAATATATGAAGAAAGAAGGGCTAAATTTCGAAAAAGCATGTCAGGTATACGAGGATTTAAATATTTGGCACTCGATGCTTTCTGCTTACCCTATGGCAGTCCAAACGTGATTAATATAAATAATAGCAAATAGACTGCACGGCTTTTTTGAAACAAATGTGTAATAAATGTTAGGTACATGTTATTTTACAATAGCATAATGTACAAGTACATACCTTTGTTCATATTACCTGAGTGGTTAATAGTAGGTACTATGTTTAGGTATACATCCATATCTATACATGCAGACAATCGTTTCTTAGTTATATAAGAACTGCTTCCCATAAGATATTCAAATTAAAAAAGTAAAAAACCTACTAAACGCTCAAGATCGATAAATGTTTTAATATTACAACATTAGAATTCTTAAAACTAATAATTATTATAATATGTTAGAACATGTGACTAATTTTCATAGAGCTATTATCGGAAAGACATACGGCTGCCTGTAAGCGGCAACGTCCGACGGTTAGAAAGAAAGAAACGATCCCGATACCCTATCTATCTCTCTCTATCTCATTACTGACGTACGCGCCGCAAAGGAACAGCTTGTTTTTCAAATAATGAACTCACACTAGCGCTATCTGTGCGTGCGCGAGTAGAAAGAGACAGATAGGAAGCCTCATGTGCTTTCTTTTTTTTTTTCGATGGACTTATTTTAGTGTGGCTCCCATACTCTGTGTATAATCACTCTATGCTAATGTTACTCATAAATGATGTATATTTTAGATAAACATCAGTTTTGTCATATTAGAAAATGTTGCCTTAAAATTAAAACAAACTAAAATTAAAAATTACACTTCCATCGTTTCTATAATTCCATTAATTTTTGTTATATTCCGTTATTGAGCTTTATAGCTTAATAAAATTTTGGTTACAATAATTATATGTCTGTACATGTTATTAAAATTATCGATGTAAATGTTGTCAGAAGTATTTTTGCTGTAGTCCCAAGAAAGATGCGACACAGAAAATACGACATAGAAAATATGCTACAGAAAAAAAGTCATTTCTAGTAGTTCCCTTTTGCCATATATTTTGTCTATGAATAAACAATTGACTAGGAAATTTTCATTCAATTTAATTGAACAGGTTGCTATGTTCAATTGAAAGTCATATATTGGCATCCATCTTGTGGATCCTTCGAACCGGTACAATTTTATTTAATTGCTTCTTCACTATTTATAAAACCTAAATAAATGGTAAATGCCATTTATATATTGTTTGCTGTTTCGTCAGATATTAAGTATCAGTAAGTATCGTGATACGTGGAACATAATATATGGAAACAGCTCCTCGATATGAAGCTTTATATGTACCTTAGTATTTTGCCATTCCGCTATCGAGTCCTGAGATTGTTTCATTGACTAATTGACAGAACATTTCGCGTTTGGCAGCGAATGTATTAATGGCATAATTTGACGTTAATGTTGCCAGCTGTCAGAGCGGAGGCGGGGTTAGGTCAATTGAGTGTTGGCAGTGCGGGTAGCGGCGTCATTGTAACTAGATGGCGCTGTAATAACACCTGAATGTTGGCTAAAGGAGTCAGTGCGGCTCGTAGGTGGCGGCGGCGCGCGTGCACGCCACCTGCTGCCGGCCCACGCGCTTGCCGTTCACCACCAGCGCTGTGGGGTTGTCCACGCGGACCGACTTGAAGTCGTAACTCTGCAAATGATTACGTACATCATCAGATATATACCCCGTAAGGTATCTGGTG
>DWME01007369.1:0-12689 GCA_018244795.1 Parelbella ahira ahira
CCTGATAGTTATTTTGGAAATATATTTCATGTACAGAATTGACCTCTCTACAGATTTATTATAAGTATAGATTACTTCGATTCATGGCGGCAATAACTACTTGTAACTTACTGCTGCCTATTCATTTGTCACTTCACTTACATTAAAAAACTCAGAAAGAATGTTATTAATTACTTCGAATAATTCTTTCTATACCTATAAGTAAAATATTCAATATTACCCGACCACTACACCATCTACAAATCAAGGACAATAAAAAAGTATGTAAACTCAGTAGGTAATAAATTAGCAATATTTCAGTAACTTAATACTTTTCACGTTTATTTCTATGAAACTGGTTGAATAATCAGATTTTGCACATCATAAGAAAATCTTTACGTAACACAATAAGTACGAAATAATTAACAGTATGGTTGCCTAATTATTTACAATAGTCAAGCGAATATAAAATTTCCCTTTGAAAAGGTTATTAGCGAATTAATTATTTATTATATCCCATTAAAAATTTGACAATTTAACAAGTAGTGACCTTAAAATGTGTCAGTTTAAATGTCTTTTCAATAAGCACTTCTTTGGCTAACAATAAGTAGTAATTACCATACAAGAAAGCAACATTTACTGTTTCTCCGACAGATTCGAATTTGCCGATAACCGTAAAGTATGCTACTGTTCTACCAAGTTTAATATTAACTGCACTCTTACCCAAACAAGACTTCTGGTGATAGCAATAGTTTCCTTGCACATGAGCAAATCAGCTTGACAGTCATTAGAAATAACTAATATAAAAGAATGGCGGTGACAATGACACCAGACACTCGGTTGGTATTGATAATGGAATGTACTGTTTACTTTGGACGATTTTCGTTTTCTACGTTATACTTATAAGTAGCTCTCCTTGTGTTAACAAGTTACACATTTGGGTCTGCAGAAATAGGTGCAGTGGAGATTACATAACAGCCAACACCTGAAATGGGATTTGCGGTCTTTCAAACGCATTCGTAACTTAGTGATATAGAATTTAATCCCTATTCTAGGGCACCTGGATAATGGTAAGACGTGAGCTGGCGCGCACATCTTTTAAAAAATATTTTCGATATAAGAGTAAATATCCCTTGTCGCAACTGTGAAGGTGTCTTGAGGATAGTTCAAAACTTCTCCATAATGTTCTCTAAGGTATGTGAAGTATGCTATTTCACACTTGGCCAGTATGGTATAGTAGCCTTATCCTTCTTATGGTGAGAGGGGTCAGGCCACCATTAATTCCATGTTCAACAATGGAACAACAATGATGAAGATGACCTATATAAAACAACAGATTCCAAATAATTTTTATACTGCTTAGAATTAACTCTTTTCATTGACTATGGAAAACGAAACGTTATTCTTTTGAAAAATATATGTATTATGATGATACTCAAAAGATATGAAAAAAAAACTAGGGCAAGGCCTACATTATATATCAACATTAGCAATTTTATATTTTTTTTATAGTTTCAATGCCGAATAAAAGCAATGCTTTGTTGGTAACTATAAATTCAGCCACAGTTCTTTAAACCTAATATAATTAGGCATCTTATAAGATGATTTGATGCTGGAATGACTGTACCAACAGCACTACAATAGCTACACTAATGGTACAAGCACTGTTACCATTCCGTTCATATGTACAAAATTAATGGTAATTGATAACCTGTAAAAATTAAACTGTGTAATACATAGTAAGAAATATTCTAAAGACATTGTTAATGTAATACAAACAAGATTGTAATGATTTATATTTGTTTAATATAAAATTAAAAGCAACCATTATTACAGCATATTTATGTTGTATTATGTTACTTAACAGTAAACCTAGGTCTTATGATTTACATTTTGCATGGGACAAAATGGTGATAAACATATGATACCCACTAATAAAGATATACGATTACAATATAAATTTGAATAAAAATAATGAAAATCCAACCAAAGGCAAGTTTAAGCTATGAACCATTTTAGAAGCAATTTTGAACAAGATTTATTAACACTTAGCAGTGAAACCAACCATTTGGTGAAACCGACAACACTTGCTAAGTTTTAGCTTCAAGCCAGTGACACAATAGTGAATACGATTTTTCTACATTCAGGTTTTAATTTAGCTTAAATATGTAAACAACAACAAAGTATCTAAAATTATTACAAATCAATTCTTTTTTAAACAGTTTAATGATTTTCACCGTTACTGTTACATTAACTACTTAAACCTAACATTTTAAAGTTCAAATATATACAGAAATATTCAGTAAATTAACATTAAATAAAATGTGTTGCAAACCAAATAAAAGACATTATACATATATTGTGTTATATAAAATAGGGTTAAGCTGATACCAAATTTTGCAGTAATTTTATAATGGGTCTTCAATTATATTCCTTTTAATTTAGACATTGCCCTGGCCTAATAGTAGCTTTTAAAATTCGAACACTGACAATAAGACACTGATTTTTTAAAATATTGGCTACAGTATTAAGAAAAAATTCATAATTAAAACAAGTGACAACAGGTCATAATAGGTTTGTGACATTTTTGGCCCAAGACATATTTTAAAATTTACTGTGACTTGCTTATAGCACAATAGTGTTCCAATTTTGAAATAAAATAAAATGATATATAAAATTGCATCTATTTTAAACATATTTATTGAAATTTCAAGGTTCATAACAGGAATAACACACCCCAAGAGTACAATAGAAATGCACATTAGTAGGTCAACATAAATATTTTTAACAAAGAAAAAAATTTATTTGCCCCTCATACAGAACTTTTAACAATTTTTTTCCTAAAATGACACATTTATATTTCATGTAATTATAATTGAACTTATTTTTGATGCTACTGCACTTATTTTTAATGACAATTTAGATGAACATAAAATATACATATTTTTAAGATGAAAATGTTTTGGCATACAAGACACATTACATTTAACAGCATGAAAGGCATAAAATAATCAATTAAAATGCTGTTCTAAAAGCCATTCATTTGCATATGTGAGCATATTGTACTTTATTCATTGAATAGATTATAGACAAACACATTTCCTAATAATGAGTCACATAGTGATTTATCAGTGAACCAATACAACAGTGCGAAATTTAACACATTTTGCATTCCAACACAAAACTAAACACAAAAGTGAGTGTGTGTAACTAACACTCCTATACATTTCCACATAACTATAAGGATATTATTGTAAATATTACTTATGTTATATTTAATTGCATTTATTGTATGTAAAAAATGAGAATATTACTAATATATTGCCAATATCGGAGATTTCAACCTGAAACCTAGCAAGCACAATTGTCTCCATCCCTGTTGCGGCCATTGTCATTAGCGTTTAGCTTGATTTGATCTGGGAACTCATTATACAGTTCTGCTTCAGTTTCTTGAGCCAATGCATTTCGGGCTATAGTTTGGAACGCTAATTCGACATTCACAGCCTCTTTGGCACTGGTTTCAAAATATGGAATATCATTTTTACTCTGACACCACTGTTGCGCTCGTTTTGCGGATACAGCACGATTATCCAAATCCACCTTATTGCCTAGTATCACGAAAGGAAAGTTTTCAGGATCACGGGGAGAAGCCTGTATGAGGAATTCATCTCTCCAACTCTCCAAGGACTTAAACGTGTTGGGGGCAGTTACGTCGAATACCAATACGCAGCAATCCGCCCCGCGATAAAACGCAACACCCAGCGACTGAAAACGTTCCTGGCCAGCAGTGTCCCAAATCTGCATTGTAACGATTCTATCGTCAACAATTACCTCTTTGTGAGAAAATCTGCGCCTATTGTCGCCTTGTACTGGTTGGAAAATTTTTTGTTGACAAATTGGTTCATCAGCGATGTTTTACCCACTCCGCTGTCTCCGAGAATGATCACCTTCAGAAGGACCTTTTTTCTTGACGACATTTTTTACAAAAATTTGTCCGATTTAAGAAAATACACAAATAATAATCACTCTTTGTGTTCTTTTGACATAAAACGAAATTGATAAATGCGTCACCTGTTCACTGTGTTACCACAAAAAAAATTGTTTCGTATCTACAAAATGTATACCAACACAGATATATAAATTTAAAAGTTAAATACCTATTTTACTATGAGTATTAAAATAAAGATGAATATTTTGATGCCTGATCCGCATGCATAGTTGTTGGTTAAATATTATGATCGGTTAGACATTTGAAAAGTGTGTTTAGTATGGTCTGCGCTAAGAATTGAATACATTTTAGCATCTTTCACTCTAATATATGTTATATTTTATCTATATCATAGATCTGTCTGTGCTATTGTTGCTGATTTCCGCAGATTTCCGTGTGTTTCATGAAATACCTACAGTTACATCAATCACTTTTATTTCACAATTTCTAGTTTTTGAACGCCGTAAAATGAGACATTAATGAGTGATGATTTCTTTCCAATACGAATCCTAATAACTGAGTGAATTGAACTCGACGAAAACGAAGTGAGCTGAGGTAAATCAAATCGTGTTAGAACATTATCCGTTAACAAAACTCTAACTTTGTTGAAACTTTCATTATGTTTTAGAATGGAGAATAATTTGAGTCGTAGCGGCAGCCGATCGAGTTCGGTTTGCGAACTCGAAAAGGACTTGAGCGATATGGAAATTATGAAATCTAGGACGAATCGACGCAACGTAATGGGTCGAACACAACCCGCACGCAAAGCAAAACGAATTAGGTTTTTTCGAAATGGTGATAAATTTTATTCAGGTGTTATAATTCCAGTCTTGCCAGAAAGATACAGGTATGCATGAAATTTTGAACTATCATAATTAAAACACAAATCTAGCACTC
This sequence comes from Parelbella ahira ahira, assembly GCA_018244795.1. Classification (NCBI taxonomy): domain Eukaryota; kingdom Metazoa; phylum Arthropoda; class Insecta; order Lepidoptera; family Hesperiidae; genus Parelbella; species Parelbella ahira. The sequence continues at coordinate 4,865 of DWME01007369.1, forward strand.
ACTTTCACTTTCATTGCTTCTTTATTTCCTACTTATAGTTTCAAACATTTGACTGTGGGCGCGCGTTATACATAGATTCTTATGAAGTTTTATATATAAATAACTTCAGTTATAAGTTAAAAATGTCCAAATGGAAACTATCTATTCAACAATGAAATTTTACTATAATTAATTGTTGTTTGATGAATACGTTACTATTGAGGTCGACGTAATTTCATATATGTATTGGTCATGATACTTTTAAATGAGTCATATTTAGGAAAGTAATTGAATCAAGAAATTAAATAAAATAATTCATATATAACATCCTAATTTAAAAACGATTATTATTAATTGTACAACAATAAATCTGATTTATTTATACATTGCATTAATTGAAATAAATATTGGAATGATATACACTTGTCTAATCAGTTGCACATAGTAATATATGAATTGTAAGTTTCTAAGCTTGTTGCTTTGTCTGATTATTTATTAATATTCACAAATTTAATTAAGAAATACATACAGCTAATGTCTAAAATTTATAATTATTTTACTTTTATAATTAGTTTTTATAATTAGTACTATCAAACATGCTTGTGGGCATTAAATATATTCCAAGCTTAGTAGCCATGTCCTTAAACAAAAGCAGTAATCGTTTTACATATCTATATATTATTTTCTGTTATTCATATTAAGTTGTGTTATAAAAACATACTTGTATTTCAGATCATTTGATAGTTTGACTGCAGATCTGACTAGAGTTTTAGTAGATAATGTAACTTTGCCTAGTGGTGTAAGGACAATATATTCACTGGAAGGTAGAAAGGTGAGTATAACTGCTAATGGATAGTGTTAGACAGTTTATATGGCATATGTACAAATGTACCTTGTTTGTACAGATAGGAAAACTAGACGATTTAGAAGATGGACAATCATATGTGTGTAGCGGTTTTGGTGAACCATTCAAACGCTTAGATTACGAGGCCAGCGCTATAACGCCACAGTCCTTCAGGCTAAGCGGTCCAGAGTCTCTCAGTGACAATGCAAGTCCATCCCCAGCGAGAGCTAACAATAGAGTGTCCAGATATGTGCAAGTAAGTGTATACTTTTACTTGTTCAAAATGTAACATCATGGCTGTAATCCCTGAAGGGATAGGCAGAGGAGTGTAGTACACTCCCATGTTTCACCTGTTACATTTAAGTCTCATGGAATAGGTGGTGAGCCTATTGCCGTACACCAGACACAATTCCAGACTCCGAGTCACTACTAGAAATTCTAAATTAGAAAAATCCAATAGCACCCGATGCAGAATTTGAACCTAGGATCTCCCGATCGGCAGTCGCGCTTGCAACCGCTCGACCAACAAGGCAGTCGAACTTTTGCTTGTTCAATTATAAAAATTATAGCTTTGACTCATAAATAATTAATTGTTTGTTACATATTAGAAACTTTACATTGTTTTTTCTTATCATATCTATTATGTTATCTTTAGTCTTGTAGTACACATTTTTCATGTTACAATATATACCTAAAGTCTGAAGTTCAAATCTGAGAAATACACTTCCAAGTTTACAAAGTTTTTTCAAGATAAAATAGTTTCAGCTTATGTTGAGGAAGGAAAATGTTGTATGGAAATCTATATACCTTATTATGATACTATGTTTAATAACGTATAAAAGCGTAAATTTAAAGAAAAAGAAGAAAATATTAAACTGTATTTAACATATACATAAAATAGAGGATTGATTTATTCAAGACCATTAAAGAATTGCAATACAAATATTAGTTCTAATGTTATATCATACTGTGCATTATGTAGCTATTGAAAAGGTGAAATTATTGACATTTTCGTACTCTTGATCAGCCCGTCGTAATTAAAGTGGTACAGAATAAGAAAATAAACATAGTTGTAAATATACAACAATTAATACTAAATAAATAAAAGACAAGAGATGTCTGGTAGTCAGTGCTCTCTGTGTACCTTGTGAGACAATATTGTAATAATATTTAAATTAATGTTTAAACTTTTGGAGTAACTTAAGGATTCTGTTTAGATTCCTTTACTGTCCAATGCTGTGTAACTCTATACAATGGAGCCATATGCAAAGAATTGATCTCACATACTGATGTTATGACATTCTGTCTTATCAATAATCCATGGTACTTAAAGTAATCATAAATGCATAATGATTTTAATGATAGTACATAGCATCATTAATATAATCTCAATCCAGAGAACTATAATTTGCTGTATGTGACATGAATAATAGACTAAACATGTGTAGACATAAGAAAGTTTGAAGCAATTTAACAGACATTGTAAATATATTCAATAAATCATTGTTATTAAACATAACACCAAACCTGTAGTCCCCGAAGGGGTAGGCAAAGGAGTGTAGTACACTCCCATGGTTCACCAATAACATTTAAGTCCCATGGAATAGGCAGTGAACCTATTGCCATACCCCCGGAACAATTCCAGACTCTGAGTTACTACTAGAAATTCTAAATTAGAAAAATCCAATAGCACTCGACCGGGGATTTGAACCCAGGACCTCCCGATCTGCAGTCGCGCTTGCAACCGCTCGAGGAACGAGGCAGTTTAATTTGATAGGAATTTGGGTAGGGCTAGATTTATTAAATGTATAAGTTATTCGATGTGTGAGTTGGATGCATCGCATGATCCTATAATCAGTTTTATCGTCGATAGCGGTAGATTGATATCAGCTCGCACGATAGTCGTGTGTACGTAATGAACGGTATTCCATATTCGCGCCATTTAACTCTGGCTGTTACGCGCCGGTGGAATTAGGTCGAGGCGTTGTTATCCCACAAAGCTTCACTATTTCAACTACATGTCATACACAACACCATAAAGTCTTTAAGTATTTAGTTTTAAAGCTAATGTGCCGTCTTGTTTTACTACAAGGATAGGTATTGTTTACAATGCATTGTTTATAATTTGTGCAGTCAATATCATAGGCAGCCAATATATTGATCATATCATAATTAATATATCAAAATGGTTATTATAAATAGTATTAATTCAATATAACAATGTACGGAAAAAAATTACGGTAATATCTCTGGCCTTATAACATGTTATTTAAAACGATCGAATTTGCAGGTTATAGTGATATAAAGTATCTGAATAAGCTTTTAATAATATAATTGTTCTTACAGAAAAATGATAATATACTAGTGGCTACTACTACCGTAGTACTGTCAAATAAACAATAAGTCATTGTAGTATGTGAAAAAAAGGCGGGAATAAGCTTTTTTTTTTTCAAATATAGCTGTTGTTCCAGACCAATGGCAGTAGTACTACTGGCAACGGGTCGCCGCGAGTGAGTCCCGCCGGTGACAACGTGGTACGACCGCGCATAGTCACTATAATTAGGAATGGCGTAAAGCCACGCAAGGTGGGTAATTACATTAAAACATATTACGGAATTTTCTCTAATGTTTTATATCGATTTTAGGTCACTGAATTTTGTATCGATCGTTTATTTTATATAATCGAATAATCGAATAGTATGTATATCATTTGATTTGCTAGACCACTGGATGTATCAAAAGGCATATTGTGTCAGAAAGCGGCTAGAATGCTTAGAATAATTCTATTGGTTATGAGTATTCTAATAGTCATAGAATAATTATGATTTCAAACTTTCAAAGTCTGAACATAAAACCTTTTTGACATACTATCACAGTCTTCGCACAAATGAGCGATATACATATATATATCAAAGAGGTAAGTACTTCAAATAATAAAGGAAGTAAGTTGACAGCTAATATGAAGACCCAGTTTTTGTAAGGGTGACCCGTCGCTATAATGCATTGCATCGCGTTTCATATCTGACTCACGTATAAAGAATGCTCTATTCAATCGTACGATTTCCTAACTGTAATATCGCTTCGAATTACAATGACTGTTAGAAATGTAACTATTTATGTGGGCATTACTAAAGGATATTGGGTTATTCACAATACTGTGCATTACTAAAGGGATACCGAATTATCCACAAGTAATATAATATGCTGGTATGCATTTTTAAAAGGATACCAAATTATTCACAATAATGTGGGTATCGGCTGCGTTAAACGATGTCCAATAAAAAATTCGGTGTTGATATCAAGTCCAGTAATGTTATATAAATTATTATAATAGAATTAGCTCTTAAAGGGTAAAAATAATGTAAAAACATGTAACAGGAAGGGGAACCCCCTACCGTCGTCTTTATCTCCGGACACATGACTTAGAGCTTTTCAAAACAAAGGGTTAATAGGTTTTCTGAGCGTGCGTGGTCCTACCCCTTCGTGGATTGGAGGCCTGATGTTACGTTTTATAATTGTACGAGATATGTAATTAGCGATAACTGTAATGAAATACTAAACAAACTTTATTAATCGCTATTTACTTAAGAATCGATGACATCGACAGCCATCTATTCTAAGTGAATTAAATTCATCAAATGTCTGCCCATTTGAAGTTCAATATCACTGTAAATATTGATATAGAACGTAAAAAAAAGCCAAGGGCGGTTCGGCTAATATAATAATAATATTAACCCTTTGCACTCGAAGTTTTTTTTTCATCCGTATTACCAGCAACTCGAAGCGATTTTAGTCAAAAGATCATATTCACATGTAAGTTTGATATTCGCATTAAAAGAAAAGTCATGGTTGTATGTTATTTTTTTTAATTCTTTATGAATACAGATGTTACGATGGATAAAAAAGCAAAATTATAAAATTATTACATTTTGTAATCGTCCAAAGTAACCTCTCGAAGCAATATATAATCTTGGCTTTTCTAAACAGTTATCACAAAAGTAAGGGGTCTGCCAACTCGCCCGGATATTTTCTATTGGAACACTACACAATCTTTCTTGGTTTCAGAACGTATAATGTGTAGGTGGTTGAGCCTGCCCTTGGTATTTGGTATATAAGTGTATTCTCGAAATATGCTTCTTTGTCGAAAATTGCCAACCAATTGGTCCACCAATCCACCGGTCCAGCGAGTACTTAACAAAGTTATAATCATTAACAAAGTTTTTGTTCTCATGTTAAAAAATTAAAGTTATTTGCATTGCCTCCGTTGCAAAGCCCTCGAGTGCAAAGAGTTAATATTTATTCACGGAACATGCCTTACATAGATTTATTAATAAATATTCGTCGCAAATAGTGCACATGTCCGCCGCTAAATGGCATGCGAAATATCATTTGTCACTTTTAATTCCGCTCTGTGTCAACAACAATGTAGGATAAGTGAACTGTGCAGGTATGCAGGCTGCTATTGAACAAGCGCAATAGCCCGACCCTGGAGCACGCGTTGGCCGCCATCACCGAGTGCATCAAGCTGGACACGGGCTGCGTGCGCAAGGTGTTCACGCAGTCCGGCAGCCCCGTCACGGCCCTCCATCAGTTCTTCGAAGACGAGGACGTCTTTTTCGCTTATGGCAACGAAAGGTATAATGATTTTCATATCTTACATAAATTTCTTTTGATTTTTTTTTTATTCAGCCAGTAATTTTGTGGAAAAGTTATCATAAATGAGAAAGGTACCGATCAAAGTTATTTAAACCATATCATACAAGTAGCTAGGGAGAAGTTTTTTTACTTTATTTTGTTTTATACTAACAATAATATCCATTTTAATTAATTATAACAGTCTTATAATAGCAAAAGTGTTAAGTTGTGTCTGGTGGCCAATGTACCTGTCAATATGTTTAAATCTCAGTGTACATTATTGCTGTCTGTAAGAATATATATGTCTAATAGAATTTCAGTTCTGTGCACGTTGTCACGTTGATAATGATTATGATGATTACATACACGATATGAAATATGAAAAAAATAGTCATACTGTTCAAACATTTCGTGTAGTTGCAGTTGTCCTATATTGTCAAACTAGATGTGAAAAAAATAAAATAAAAAACGATATTTTTATTTTGAAAAAAAAATCAGACCATACCCTAGCATTGCATCAGAGATATTAAAAATAAAATATTTAATATTTATTCACAGAGTTAATCAAGAAGACTTTGAATTAGAATTTGAAGAGAGTAAGGCTGTTTTACAATGCAGAAAGACACCAATATCGAGAAACTCAAGGTAGGTGCCATGTGCCCTTTATAGTGTTAAATCTCTGCAAATCTGTGCTGAACCAGCTTGATGCTTTTAACCGAGTTTCTTACTTAGTTAATAAGTTATTAGTTATAGTGTCAGTGTCAGTAGATCAGTATCGATTTCAGCAATAAACCGCAGAAAATCTTCGCAACCTCGTGTTTCTTTAGCAAACGATTATATTACAATTATATCGTCTTTTAATACTTTTCATATTTATTGTTATATCTGTATTTTACTATAGATTGTTGTACTTAGCCTATGTCTGACTGCCTCATTGGTCCAGTGGTTGCAAGTGTAATATTGAATATTTCTAACTTAGACTTTCGTTCTATTAGAAATTTCTAGTATGGGCTCGGAGTCTGGATCTGTATCCACTGTGTATGCAATAGGCTCACCGTCTAGTTCTCGGTGGGACGTAAACGTAACTGGTGAAACGTGGCAGTGTAGTGCACTGTTCTGCCTACATCTTTGGGGATTAAAGGCATGATGTGATAAATTTGTAACTTAACTGGGGAAACGTGGGAGTGTTCTACACTCCTCTGCCTACTCTTAGGGGATTACAGGTGTGATGTAAAGTTATGTGATAAATTTGTAGAATGCAGAAATATTTCTATATATTTCAGAAGTATATAAAAGATATATTTCAGAAGTATTTGCACTGTAAAAATAAAAGCATGAATCTTTTGAAGCCGTGGCCCTTCACAGAGTAAATTGTTTTGAATGATGGCGATCGTCGTTACTCATAATTTATTTTCATAGCGCAGACGACAGCTCTGAGTTGTCGTCCGACTAGTTTTAATTTTGCTGAAAATTGAGAATACGGATTTCTTAAAACGCACACTGTAAAGTAATGTTAGGGTTTCCAAACAATTATATGAAAACATGGTGTGAATGACGCGACAAACATAATATTGTTGTTAGTTTGAATAAATAAATTTTATTTAACACCTATACACCCATATATATACAACAAAAAGATACAACAGAGACAGTACAAATTTTTAAGGGCACACAAAAGGCGTTACCTGATAACCACAAAAGCACGTGTCATCAAGGAATTGTAACTTTTTTCCTATCGAGGGGGAAATCTTCAAAAGGTACCCGGGAGAAACAGGATTATGCGTTAGGTGCGCAGGTTATGCTGTTATATATCAATCAAAATCGATGCTAACACAACATGGCACAGCACCGCAACGTTGTTGTATCGGAACTTGCCACTTAAGCTAATTCATTTTAATCAAGCCTTGATCGGTCCACAGCGTTATTTGAACTATGTATACACACACATCACAGTGTTAATAGTATATTGCAAACATTTAGAAACGCTTGTTACGAAAAAAGTAATTTTGTGTTTCCTTACAAAACATCATATGATTGAATGAATAAATTGATCGTTCCACGTAATTGGGTATGAACGAAAACAATTATGTATATATGTATAAAGGGTCCCAATTTATTTACGTGTGTTTTCGATTCGTCAACTTTCATGCCGTTTGACCAACGAAAAGTATTATAATTATATAGGATCGCTATATACAAACGTGTGCTTTCATTTCGTCAGCGATAATGCCATTTGACTAACGAAAACTGTTATCAGTATATAAGAACGTGATATATAAACGTGTGTTTTCATTTCGTCGGCATTCGTGTCCGCCGAGTAACTATTTCGGTCATAGCAACTGCGTCCGTTGATGAATTGTATGACCT
>DWME01007370.1:0-12688 GCA_018244795.1 Parelbella ahira ahira
ATCGTTTGGGGGGTGCCACACAAACAGTTTTGGCTGTTGCTGTCTATCAAACCCCATCTGATCATGTTGTCCTTACTGATCCATTGATAAATAAATTTTGTTGATTTCTATTGATACATATTTATATACTACCTACCAACCCTTACGGATTACAGACATAATGTTACGTGTTTTCTCATGTTTATGTATCTTGGTTAAGTGTTTATGAAACATTTATAAAATAAAAGACAATCTACTAAACTGACCGCTTTTGATGATTCTATTAAGATGAAACTAGACAATTTATATCGCTATTGTGATATCTGTTAACACCACATTTTGCGCCCATCAGGGTCACACTCACACACACACAAGGCCAATACGCACTACATCTACACGCCGATGACCTTAGCTTGAACTCATTAATTTTCTAATCTTACAGGGTTGGTTCATTGACGAAGCGAACAGTTTTCTTTCGGTCTTCACACAGCGTATTCAGGCATTCGTATACTAAACATATCCTGTTGATAGGCTCAGGATCGAGTGGGATGGCGTCGATCAGATGAAGCCTACACGCAGCAGAGGACTTCCATACGCTGATGGCTGGATTAACATTATTTATTTTCTTTAACGCAGTACAGTATTGAATCACCGATTCTTTGACATGATTACGCTTTTACTCACCAGTGGACAATGTCACGAAGGGATGAACTACTTTTTGGGTCGTCTCTTTTGGGCTCGCCGGCTACACGGGCGTTATAACAAAATTACTAAAAGTTATTTCTGTATAATAAGTCAGATACTGATTGAGAGGGCCATCAGAAGCCTTCGGAATCGGCGTGCGTGTAAGAGTGATCAACGAAAAAGGACACCAGGTCTGCAAGGATAGAGCACCATATTTGGCACCCGGTGCTCTCTGCCAATCCGTAGGAAACACTACGTGATGATATAATAATATGTGTAACACAACAAGACGCTATTTCAGCGGAATATTTAAACGTAACTACCAGCTCAATGAAGCGGAACGTGTTAATTTTAGCGCGTATTGTTTTGTCACACATTAAAATCTCAGAGCATTTTATTTCGATCACCAGACAGCTTTGTCTAGTCATATTTATATCGTCACGGTCTGGTTTATTTATCTAGTTATTAGTCACAGTGTTACAGTTTATGTAGAGCCGGGATTTTAGGTTCGATTTTCGAGATTCCTAGAACTAACAAGGAGTTTGTTTGTTGTGTGACAGTAAACATATTTATACAAAGAGTACATTTAAAGATATATTGTTTATCAGTTGCCCGAAAAATAACACAATAATTAGTAATGTCAACTGTTCAACACTGTTCTGGTGCCAAGAAAATGATTTTCTATTCATACTGTTTTGGCTGGAAATATAAACATTCAGAAAACGATTGCAAATACACATTTTATAACTATTTAAAAATAATTATTTTATTATTTTAATAAAATAAATGAATGAATGAATCAATAAATACGAACATAAGTTTGTATGTACTTACTGAATAATTTTTGCGAGTACAATTAATAAAAGAGCCATCTACATACCGGTTACACTCGCGCACATAAGTGAAACAAAAAAGAAATCAGTGTACGTAATCATTCGAAACTTTTACGCGAACTTTACGAATAAACGAATCGAGTGTGCCGTTTCCGTGGCCCGAGGGGTGTCCATGGCTTTCTTCTTATAGACCTCTAATTGAAACATAAAACTAAGAAAAATGCAAGAAAAAAAGGGTGAGAATTTTAGAAAACTTATTTTAAATAAGTGTTCAGTTAGTGTCTGAATAATGGCCAATGAACGGGAAAGTCGAGCGTGGGTTGGCAGAGACAGGGCTAGGATTTTAGTACAGCAGATGGTAACCGTGGTGCTCAGATATACCTACATGCATAGATATGTTCAGGTCAAAAATATTCTAATTTATACCCAGAATAAATGAATGCTGAGTGTCCTGTACAAATTGTGCTTAAATTTATTTAGATATAATGTAATCAAAATTGCATATTTTACTTTTGATAAATAAATAAATAAAAAAACAAGTCCTTAAAATTTTATTCAATCTCGGTCCGCTTATCAATCACTTGTGGCGTCGACTTGTAAACAAAATTTAAAACTCGATATCTCAAAAAATACTATTGTCGCGATTATATCACAACACTACACGATGGAAGAAATATTTGTAATATGGCAGTGTCGATAGAAATTAAACGATAAGTAATGATAAACATAGACGAAAAGTGAAAAGGAGAGCAGTAGGAAGGTTTTCGCGGGCGAGCCGGCGCGGCGCTTACGGCGTTCCGGTCCGCGGCGGCGGTATTAGCGCACTGTCGCATCTTCAGAGGGCGGCGGGATCAAAGGATAGGTACACACCAACCGCTCCCATTGATGTCGCGCACAAAGGGAATTGATTGTTGCAAACCTCTTTTTAAAAAATAAAAAAACGCACATATAAAGAGAGGGTTTGATCACGCATCTATCTTTTTATTGTTTACGATTTCAGGCTTTGTTTTAGTACATAGGTACGTAGCCTTTGATATCCGATACCGGCGGCGAGGAGGGTTACTCGTAATTTAATTAATTCATTATCTTTGATACTACTATTAGTCTAATTTGTTTTATATGAAGTTTGATTAAATGTATTTCGTTGAATGTACAGTTAATATAGTTAGAGGACAATTTGGAAGCTTTAGAACAATAACCCCCTAAGGGCTGTGATTACATTTTGACCTTCATTAATATTGATTTAGTGTACAACTATAAGCTTCCTTCAAATATATCACAGACTCATAAATTTTAGTTTTGTAATTTGTCAGAAACTTTTAACATGTGATCTGTTTTTAAAACATGAATTTGAAAAAGTTTTAGCTGAAATTGTTATAAACAAGTAGTCTTTCTGGTTTAGTTAAGTATATATCCCATACTTCCATTACTAAATTACTATAATCCTGGCCACTCATGGATAATAATATGGTATAAAAAAAAAAAATCACACAATGTCCTCATTTTTTTTGTGCTACTGTTTGCGATCTACATAATTCACTTATTCTGCTTTTTATAAGCTAAATATACCACCAGCACACCCCATGTTTATATCCGACAGCATCAGCGCAAGGGGATAATGGAAATTTATAGGGGTTTGCATTATTGTGGATTCAAATTGTGCAGGTATGTCATTTTAGCAACAAAATTATAACAAAAATTTAATAAACTTAAAAAGTTACATAAGTAATAAATCTAATGCTTGATGGTACCTGATGATATTTAAATACCAAAAATTTGTATATGATTTAGGTACAATTTTTAACAAATCTTTTCTACATCTATTTAGTTATTTTTGTGGGTATCATAGCCAAAAAATTATAATACAATGAAAGACAAGACAACCAAAATGCTCGGCAGCAAACAGTAAGCTAACCAACATTATTCTAACATTGACATGTAAAAGCTGAAATTAGCTTCTTGTAAAACTTCCTTACTGAAATTCTTTATTACTCTTTATTTTGGAAACAAAAAGTATTTTCTTTACTAAGTATGAACATTGATAGTCAATATTATATTCCAAATATTTTATTCATGCTAGTACAAAAATCATTAGTTTAACAGAGTAACCTATTTTATGTATCATCATTAATATAAACCCCATCTTGTTCCACTGTCGGATGTCATGTTCTCAGAATAAAACATATCACACTCTTTAGTCCACACTAGTGGCCTACTATTTGGATGAGCAATTTCTCTAATGCTGTTAAATGGAATGTAATAAAACTTAATTTACATATTAAAATCAAGGTAATGATATCTTTATAGTAAATTTATCATATACTTATGTTAACCTTTCTGAAAACAATCCTTACATGTGAATGAATTTTTGTGTACATTTGTGTACACAAGACATAAATAACAATATTTTTGTGTTCTATTTTCAATGTTTTTTTTAACTGCTAAGGTTTACCTACACAGTAAAGAAACAGATATTAATCTATTCAACTTATAATACAAATTATCTTTTATAAAATAGAATCATCAGGTGTCCATAAAAACTATGTAATAATCAATATAAGAAATATTAGATAACAGAGCAACAAAATAATTAAATAAAACCTAAATGCTTACTTTGATTTATGAGTTTATTAAATTTATAGCAGTATGTAAAAATCATCAGCCATAATAATTGAAAGTATGTTCATCATGTTTAATTATCTTTAATAAAATTTAATTGTGCCCAAAGAAAACACTAAACAAGTAAAGTATTATAAAACCTGTAATTATTACAATAAGTAATAAATTCCTACCAAAACATATATGTAATTACTAAACATATATAATGCAAGGAAAAAGTTTTGTTAAATCTTTAAAACTTTCATGAGACAACTCACACAGACCTATTTACTGATATTGGACTATTTGTCAAAATATAAATAAAGCACATGTACACTACAAAAAAGATGAAGTTTATTTAGAATCAGCCAGGAATTATAAAGTATTCTTTGTATTATTATCTGGCCCAGTTTCCCAATCGAAAACATCTTCTAGGTCAATAGGTAAACATGAAAATGTGTTTGTAAACATAGCGAAATACTATAAAGGGCCACCACCAGTTACACTCACAAAACTATACTTTCGAAAACAATCTTTACTCTGTGGATATCTACGATATTCGGACAGACAAGACATAACCTTTCAAAGAATTATTTATAACTATTACCTGAGTTGCATGAGACAATGACTGAACTGGCTTTAGGGAGTTACTCAAGTTAAAAGCGCAAAAACATGCTTTACCGCTGTAAGTGTTAATTATAGAAGCCGTAATCTTGAAATAAGCTTCGGTTTCTTACCTCGTTGACACCTAAAGTCTTAACTGATCCGAGAGTTCGTTATAACTTTGCTCACAAAACTTTTAACTTTCGACAGATAACCTTTGCACTTGATAATAGGTACACACTTCAAGTAACTTATCGTGCAGTCTTTTCACTTATAAACAAACAATTTACGGCGGTTTGTCGTGAAAAACAAAAATTTATCCACACACGATAGACGTCGCGTTCGCCATGGTGTTGATTCCCTTTACCGCCATCTGGCGATATACCTATAAACTAATTTACACGCTTCTTACAAGTATAAATAAATAAAACAACATAAAAAGAAAATTTTTACCTATCGAATATAATTATCATTTTATATTTAATATGTAAATATAGTACTACGACATATTAAAACACGATGTATCTGCTTTTAATAAATTTTGCAGTTTTAGTGGATATTAAGGTTGGAATCTACTCACAACACAACAAACGAAAAATCTGTACTTAATTTTTTGATTATTGGTTGAAGCAATAGAGTAAAAAAATATTAAAAATTCTTGTGTGACATCAAAACTCGTAACACAAATTCACTTCGTATGTTAATGATAAAAGAGCAAATAAACCATTTTGCGTAATAGGGTTAATGCTCCGTATACCTAATATATCCGTGTACATGTAATACATACTAAATATCCGTATAATATGTATTGTATATCCGTATATATGTACTACATATTAGATGCGGAATTAAAAATTTTGACTCATTATTTGTAAACAAAATTTTTAAATTTGATGGCGATGCGCAGGTACCTACCTACATATTTACCAGAGAACGTGCAAATCCGCAAGCAAAACCAAGTACAGGTTGAATTAGACATGAAATCATTTGTAATTCAGGACTTAGTAGAATTTTCTCAAAATAGGTATTTCAAGAGAAGCTTATATAAAACACTGTGTTAGTGACAGATTTTTTTTTATCATTTTACATCGCTGAGGAGTTGGATCTTGAAATTTTTTGGGTTTGTTTTTATGTTGCCTAGACAAGAACCATGCAACGATCATAACAAAAATATAACAGGCCACTTATTAAAACTAGATATTTTTTTTCAATCTAAATCGTAGGAAACAATACATAAAATGACGATGTTGTAATCTTTACATGTGTCATTATGTTATGACAGTTTTGACAAATGAGAAAACTGCATAGATATTAAAACTCTATGCCAAAAACCCATAAATTACCAGCTATAGAAAACTGACAGAACTCTTTAATGTTGCCATATATATATATATATATATATATATATATATATATATATATTAAGTAATCGTCAGGTAGTTAAACTGGCGCTTTTTCACTGTGCTCAATAATCATGAAAACTAAATAGATAACTTTACCTGTAACACTTCGTAAAAAAATCTGACAAAAATACGAGTGACTCATGATCTGGCGCGCTACAGCTGGAAGCTATTTCGGTCGTGTTCAACATTGTTTTAAAATTCTGACTAACGATCCTGAGATCCTAAAACATATTTATGTTAAAAAATTAGTTCTCATTAAACAGCGTTATCTTTGCAGACCAGTCGGTCTTCATCCATATTCACTGTTCCTTTCATACACGTAAAGTGGTTTCATACACTAGACTAGCCTATAGAATTTTTTTAAATGAAACAAAACAAATTATTTCAAATTGTAATTTTAGACATGAAGAAGGGCAAACATATTTCGTACATGACGAACACATTACAAAGCTTAAAACAACACACGAAATAGGTACTAAGTGATGTAGCCAAGACACTGTGTATAATCAAAATGAACCTTTATTTAGTCAAGATATTGAAATTGCCATAAATAGTTTGTATTGGCAGACAATTTTTGTGCTAATTTGTTATTTATGTTCAATACACATGGCCATAGTACTGTATACAAGTGTAAAGTCATCATCTTTGTGACAGCAAGCTGTAACAACATTTTTCTTACTAATCATTTCCAAGAACAGGTACAAAACATTGAACATCTTAAATATACCACTGTGTAACTTACACTTCTTCTATACTACAAAAATGACTAAACAATATGACTATAACTCTTACGAATACTACATAATAAATTAAATTAATCTGACATCCTAAAAAAATGAAAATTGAGGTATCTCTTACAGAAAGGAACTTACATATATTTACGATAACTAAGAAGTTGAAATCAATTCAACAATAACCGAAAAGGAGTGAGAACAAAAGACAAATGACAGTGGTAAAAATTACAAAATTACTTGTAAACAAGAGAAAAAATAGTCAAATACCAACAAAATAATAAATTAGAACTTATATTTTGGCTTGTCTACTTCAACTAGGCTACTCTAAATCTATGAGATATAAATTCAATCTCTAGCAATAATAAATGATAATTTGTATGCACAGAAAAATACAGATAACATAATAATTCATGCATTAGAATGTGCTTATTTTCTATTAAAGAACATGTTTCTACCTTCTGTTTCACGAACTCTCAATACCATTGTTTGAGAGATTCTACATTAAGTCTCATTCATCCTAACTACATGTGTTAAAACAATGCTTCGAGTGTTACTGAACAAACTTAATAATAACATTACATTATTATACTAGAACTAAGATTCAAGGATATTAATATTATTCGATACTTAATGACATATAACAACAGTAATATATAATTTGTGAATATTAGAATATGTTTTCTAATGAATTGACATCAGAATATTTTTGAGGGAGAACTATAACCTCATTTTTCATATAATATTTTACCTTAACACATGGCAACACATGTTTCATACAGAGTGTAGAAACAAGAATGATAGTAGTTTCCTATATAAAAATACTTATGTATAAGGCGCTTGCGCAAAATTGACTTTTTAAGAAATAATCAATTAAAACTGCATGTGTTAAAACATCTTCAGCGGTCTCCACAGACAGCAATAAGAACCCAAAGTATGAAGGTGTGCTTTAAACAAGTGTTGTTTACTCAAAGATATTTTGTAGCATACAGACAGAACAGTAGGTATACCAAAAAGACAGCATTAATAATATTTCATAACTTACGATGTTCAATGATCACATGTAATTATTTTATGAAACAGCTAACAACTTTATTACTTAAACGTTGATTAAAACAACTGTGAACACATGGAGAGGTTTTGGAAATTTAATAAAGGCTTAAATGTTAAAAATAACCACTGTAACAAACGTACAGACATTATAAAGTACAAAAAGAATATAATAAAATTCTTCTTTACTAAAATTGCTTCTCTTTTATTTAACTAATTATATCCATCAAACTATACATTTTTTAAATATATTTGAAAAACTGCTTCTTGCTTTTACAAAAGAGAACAATATTTTTAAATGTGAAGCAAACTATCTATTGAAAGTGTTGTATATTGGCTTTAAAGATGGATTGTATCATGGCGAACAGGTCACATTGGTCATGACTTCCATCATGTAAAAATCCTGTTTAAAATGATAGCCAATTGAAATCTACGGAACATTATAGCAATGTTAATAATACATTCACTCCTTCATAGTGTTTAAACTCTTGATAAAATTAGTCATATCATACTCCTCCTCATATAGTTTGTCATCCCACAGCTCTGGAAGTGTCTCCAACAGAGACTTAGAAGACGAAGAGCCAGGCTGCTGGCCAGAATTGGCACCACTGGACAGTTGGAACAGGTCCAAGAGCTGATCAGTACCCATTGTCTCCATTGCTGCATTCTCACTGCTTATTACTGTGTTTGCTGTCATCAATTTGAACTTTTGCAGACTGAAATGGAATTTTTAATATTATTTAATTTAAAAAATGTGACTTACGAGTAACAAAGGGGCATAAAGTTATGCAATGTGTTAAACACATCAAATCGTCATATTATCATCCAAAACATACTGTAACCTCAAGATCTGCCTAAATGTCGAAATGCTGCTATATAATAACAACAATAAACTCCCAATATTCAGAGTTAACATTGTAAGTCCATGTGGTTCTGAAACAAGAAGGTGCCCTTACCCCATGATCTTCTCCTCAAGCGTGTCGCGGGTGATGAGGCGATAAACGTTGACGACGCGCTTCTGGCCGATACGGTGCGCGCGGTCCATGGCCTGCAGGTCCTTCATCGGGTTCCAGTCATGCTCCACGAAGATCACTGTGTCCGCACCCGTCAGATTCAGACCCAAACCGCCCACCTGCAATCACATTAACATACTGATAAGCATTTGAAATATCTGTCCTTATTCATTATCGATAACGAATTATGACTCAACAAACGCACTATACTTTAAAAGCGAAATGACGGTTTAGTTCCCAATTAACTTAATTGTCCACTAGGTATGTTTATTGGTGTCTATCTACGAAAGACTGCTAGCACGCCCTTGCCAAAGATGGAACATGCATATGGTTAAGGCCACATGCTTGTCCACATATTTTTGTCTCTGTAGCTCAGGATTAGAATATATGCTACATTATCCCATGCCTGTTGTAGGAGGCAGCTAATAGGAGACTAGAGCCGTTCTTGCAGTTCTGAGAAAGACAAGGATATGTGTAGCCAGCCACACATCATCGTAAAAACCCAAAGGCGCAAGGTGATACATTGTCATGATAAAAGAATGATATGACAATATGATAGAAGTGTAAGGTACCGCAGTGGTGAGCAGCAGCAGGTCGATGGAGACGTCTGTGTTGAAGCGCGTGACGATCGCGTGTCGCTGGTGCGGCGGCACGGAGCCATCCAGTCGCAAGTACGTGACGGCTGGCAGGTGTCGCCGCAGCAAGTCCCGCTCGACGATGTCCAGCATCTTCTTCAGTTGGCAGAACACTAGCGCACGATGCTGCGATACCACCGCCGTGGACTCCGCCTCTGCTGACGTCGTTCCGATGCCGCAGTCGAGGAGAAGTTGCCTAAAATTGAGTATAAGTGAAAATAAATATTGATTTTTATGATTCAAACAATTACAAGTTTGATTAATCTGAATTAACTCCACTAGGCCGTCTCTAGTACAATTATGTAAAAGTATAGTTAATTCAACTGCATTTGTAGGCTGTTGGTAGCGCACTGATATTGACACACAATAGCTGTCACGTGTGTTCTCTAGGGTGCCAAAGCTACACAGCAATGTTAATAACTTGTATATAAATAGGCCCACTGTTGGATAAGATATGTTATGACGTTCATTAAGAGTATTTATATATCTTATAATGAATAAGAGCTTTTGAATTTGAATTAAATTATTAAAATTTTAGTGCAGTTGGTATAACAGGGAGTATAAGAATGATTAGTTTAAAATTATTTTTTTTCAACATAAGTTTAGGTTAATAATATTTTTTTTTTTTGGTTCACAAATTGAATATAACACTATTTAACAAACTACAATAGTTAAGACATGCAGTGTTCATTCTAAAAAACAGTGAACACTGCAAGCAAAGTACTTTGGCTGTGGCCAAGGTGCCCGTGAAAATATCACCATTTGGGCTCATAGCATTATATGATGACAGTGACATAATGAAACGTTAAATGTATTCATGTTATTGAGACGACTACCAGAACATGGGATTCTAAAATCTAATTTGTTTAAAAAGTCAGTACAAATGACCATGTACCACCTTGAAAAGAAACAAAATATCTGCTATTTTACGCTGGGTGCTTAAAGTGTGCAGATTATAATAGTTGAGTCTATTTTCATATGTTTGTAATTTTTTGCATTTGTTGTTTATGTAGGTTAACTGATGTACAAATCTTTTTTGAACTCATTCAATTCTTTTGCTATGCATGGCATACCCTGGTAACCAAATAGGGCTATTGTATTCAAGAGTGCTCCTCACAAGACAGTTATATATTGGTATGAGCACTTTTAGATCTTTGAAGATCTTTGTTTGCCTACATATAAACAGTTTAGACGCTTATATAACTATGCTATCTATATGACCTCTAAAACTTAAAAAGCTATCCAGGACGATTCCTAAATCTTGGATCTCATTAACTTCTTTAAGATTTACACCCTGCAAGGCATACAATACTGGTGCTGGTTCTCTTTTTCTATTAAACTTTATGTGGTAGCACTTGTTTATATTTAACTTCATTTTATTTTTTACACTCCATAATTGCATTTTTTCTATCTCATTCTGTAAATTTATAACATCGTCTTGAGTCTTGATATCAAATCATCTGCATACATTTTAAAAAGACATTTCAATTCTTTAGCTAGGTCATTTATGAATATTATGAAATATAAGGGACCCATGTGTGAGCCCTGTGGTACACCAGTTGGTATAACTTTTGCATTTGAGTTAAAACCGCTATTTTGATTAACTACACACTTGAGGGCAGGCAGCTTAGCAGAATGTTCAATATCGTCAAGTGAAGAACGTTGGGCTGCGAGCTGCTGAGCTACTCGCTCAGCTTCCGGGTGGTCTGCTGTCAGCACCAATTTCGGATGGTTACACACATTCTGCAGATAATGTAAAGCCTGAAAAGAGAATTAAAAGAATTTGTTTATTATCTTGTAAATTTTTTTTCATGTACTTATATCAAATAGTACAACGTTTTGTTTTAGGAAGTATCAAAGCGACAAGATGGTGTTTACTGTGCATAATATGATAGATTAGTCAGGCAGTATAAGAGCAGGAGCGGCACCTGGAAGACGTGCGTATGGTGCTGAGGCGCGGCGGCGGGGCGCGGCAGGTGGTCGCGCGAGAAGTGCTCGTAGAGGCGGCGCTGCAGCGCGCTGAGCTCGCAGTAGTAGTCCTGCGTGATCTTGGGCGGCAGCTCACGCAGTACGTCCTCTTTG
This sequence comes from Parelbella ahira ahira, assembly GCA_018244795.1. Taxonomy (NCBI): domain Eukaryota; kingdom Metazoa; phylum Arthropoda; class Insecta; order Lepidoptera; family Hesperiidae; genus Parelbella; species Parelbella ahira. Next base: position 11,612 of record DWME01007370.1, read on the forward strand.
ACGCGGCGCAAGAGGAAGGGCAGCACCTGGCGGTGCAGCGCCTCGCAGGCCAGCGCGCCGGCCTGCAGCTGGTGCGGCGCGGCGCGCGGGTCGCGCGCGGCCAGGATGGGCCGCGAGTAGCGCGCCGTGAACTGCCGCTCCGAGCCCAGCAGCCCCGGCATCAGAAAGTCGAACAGCGACCACAGCTCCAGCACGTTGTTCTGCGGCAGCGGATTTACATCATCCGTTACTATTAATTATTGTTATGCATAAAAACGTCCATTGACTACATTCCTTATGCGAGAGCTTTACAGGCAGCCAAATGAACTTTCATCTGATATGTTACAGTTTAGCAATTTGTATTCGACACTATTTATTTACGATTTTACGGATATTTAATATAGCACAATGGCAACCACCAACATGTTTCAATGACAACCGCCATGAAACTTCAAGTGTCGGCATAATCAATATTGAAATAACGACTCAGTTACTGATTAAATTTAAATCTTAATTTCGGAATCTCCAATATTCTGAATTATCATAAGGTCTGTGAAACAATAAACAAGTTTCACCTGTATCGGTGTTCCAGATAGAATCAGTCGGTGATTAGCAATAATTTGTTTGATCGCCTTAAACGCCTTAGTCTTGCCGTTCTTAATAACGTGGCCTTCGTCAAGGATGCAATAGTTCCACTTGATAGTGCTGAAGAAGTCGATGTCCTTCCGCACGATGTCGTAGGAGGCCACGATGAGGTTGAAGTGCTTGACGTGCGACCGCAGCCGCTCTCGTTCCACCGGGGGGCCCACGTACTGCAGCGGCTTCAGGTATTTTGATGTGATAAATTTGTTTACCTCAAACACCCAGTGACCTATAAATCGACGTATGGTTTTAGATTATTTCTAATAGGTATAATATAATATGGATCATTAATATTTTACTAACTTATGCGAGGTCGATAGAAACATTCTTAGGCGATTTTTTTGATAATCGTATCACGAGAGATTAGGTGCAGATTAAAAATCGATGTATTAATATTATATTTTTAACGTGCACAGCTAGTATTCGCAGAGTATAGTAGATACCTGTGAGTGTGGG
>DWME01007371.1:0-12687 GCA_018244795.1 Parelbella ahira ahira
CCTAAATCTATGTACTTGGCCAGCGCGGTGCCAGATTGTAGGAGTAGCTCTAACTAACCCTTCTCATTCTAGGAGACGTGTTCAGCAGTGGAACGACAAAAGGGTGGATGATGACGAACATGGTGAAGATGATGACACACGAAACAGTTAAAATTTGTACAAAACATTTACGCGCATCTGTACCTAAAATTAATAGCAATAGTTTGGTGTTGGCAGAGCTCAGAATTACAGACGGATTATCGTCGGTCGTCCGCGTAATAAATCACCAAAATGTCAGACATACTGTTCGAAAGCATTATTCCGTAGAGCGATTCTTTACCCAAACGCAAATGAATGGCATGACCACACCGCGACCAATCGTAACGCTACACAGCGACAAGTCTTATTATATACAGTTTTTTTTATATTATTACTTACCTATGCTGTAAAAAGTTGTAAAAGTGTGCTGTATGGTTGTCTAGTATGTAAAGCGGCGCAAATTGCGCAATCGCTAAGCCCTTAATAAATCCGCTTAGAGATAGAAAGAAGCTGAAACGATCTTTCAAATCACATGCTGAAAGATATGACAGACTAGCAACAAAATAAATAAACATATTAAATCAAATTATCACTAATGGTGGGTGTGCTAAAGAATATGTTTTTGGTCATTATCTGCGCAATATGTCTTGCTATACCGAGATATGACTCGCTATATATGTTCACGTATTTTGAGGACATATGTACCAAGAGAGTATGTATATATTATAGCTACGTGTGCGGTCACTCAAGCGTTGCTGTAAGTATTATAGCTCCGTATGTCACCCTGAAATCTGGTCTGCCACAACAACCGCATATCAGTCAATGCATATGATAATGATTCACACTGTTGCTTGCCGTAACCTTTGACCCTCACTCAAGGGTTGACCAGTGAAGAAATTGTGGAGCAATTACTTAGCCCTTTATGGTATACTGGGTTTTAAAAAGCCAATAATCAAATGAATGTTAACAATGTAACAATCAACTCACGATGTTATCGAAACAAAATCGATTTTCACCACAAAGTCGATTATAACCACAGAACTGCACACACTGAACTATTATTATGTATAGAACTATTATTGATTATTATTATTATTAGGTTATTCTAACACTTGAACTGCAATATCACATTTTCGTCACATGTAAATGAAGCAGGAGAAACTTGAACTGCGCGCATACGTCCGCAGAAAAAATTATCTCTTATCAAACATTGATAAGATTACTTTCCACGCCGTGTTGATTCCAGGTGTCGGAATAGAAGGTGTCGGATGCCGGTCGATCTCTTGGTTTACTAATGCCTCACGTTAGACGGATAGATGCAAAATCGTGTCAATAAATTCTTTTCGAGGTCAGCTCCATAATTTGACTAATTGATTTGAGAAATTATTTACACTAGTTAATTGGAGTAATTTTTTTTTGAGAAAATTAATTAGAGATTTTTTTTGTTATGAATTAATTTGATAAAATGTTATTAATTGCGGTAATGTTGGCACTAATGGTATCTCTAAAAACCATACGAAATTTCTAAATAGTACACAAGAAGACACGATTTACGTCAGTTTGTTTATCCGTTTAGTTTTTCTCAAGTGCACCGTGGAATTTATATAAGGTTGTGGATAATTAATTATAGGATAGTTAATTTCTTCATATTTGAAATATTAAATATATTTTTATTTTATTTGCTAAGGTCGATGTTTTGTAGGCGATTCAGCAAAAATGTTTTTATTTCCTTCTGAGAGACGACCTGTGTCCGACAGTGGAACTGTAAAAACGATGACGATATAGGGAATAAAACTATTGTATCGATTTCTGCATTATTAATAATAACTAAACTTTAAGGCACATTGTCATAACGTTGTCCCAAATACTCCAATAATATTTTACTTGGTAACTAACCACAATTTTTCAGCTGTTTTTGATATATGTTTTTTTATGACAAACAATATTTCTAGTACGGCCCAATTCAGGCAGTTTTCTTTCCGTATTATTTAATGCGATTAAAATTGTAATATGAACACAATCATACGCCGGCTTATCGAAGCGTCATTACGTGGAATATACAAACATAAGACCGCCTCGTCATAGACGGTGATACATGCAAATAAATGGTTACGACCAGAGACTGGTTTTTCCTAATCCACCCATTCGCTTCGTATTTTAATAACTTGTGAAAGAACAACACGGTTTGTACAAATGTTTCTGTAACTTAGGATGTGTTCACACGAGCGTAAATGTTTTTGGCGCGAAAACAGCGTACTTGTACAACGCGCATAACCGCTGGATTTGCGTCTACGTCGTTGCGGGACGAGGGGAAGGGTCGTAGGAGGTTCGCTCGTAATGTGTCAAAGCTTCTTCTTTTTAAAGTGTCTCTCCCACTAGCGAAGGTTGTCTATCAATTCCGTAAACTTCTTGCGGTTTCGCGCAAGGTGAAATAGCTGTCCGTTGCCAGATAAGTGTAGCAGTGCACCTAAACTCGCACGAGGCACTGCGAGCGTACGCGGGCGTCTATACTAGTACAAAAGGAGCGTATACACGCCGAAAATGCGTTTGTTTGAAAGCGCCCTTAATGTCAAAGAATGTTATACTAGATTTAAATTTATTGGAATTACATTCTTACTGTTATCATTTACAACGGTTTCCTCGACTTTCATCTAGAGATTCATTAAAATGTACTTCGTTAATTGCCAGCAAAGTGTTCAGCTCAGTTCGTCTTTTCAGGAAATGCCCGACTCGTCAAGTGTTTATCCGCGGTGGCAGATCACACTGCATACACGCCTGCAATACGGACACCATGTGTGGAGAAGTGCGGGTACCTGAAGATCATTTGAATGTGAGTATATGCAACGGTATGAAACGGATATTTTGTATGCACTATAGTGTAGTGTCCTGGAATACAACATTACTCTCCGGACACAACATAATATATCCATCATCAAGATCTTCAGTCTTTGGATTTCCACTGCTCGACATAGGCCTCCCCTAATCGGCACCATTCCTTCCGGTCCTTAGCCTTGCGAATCCATCATTTCCCGCTATCTTTTTCCGGTAACAGACTAACTGGTAATATGTTCATCTTAAAGTGTTATTAGACTTTTTTTTTCAATAGCGGCATTTTAATCGAGTGTACGGTGGCGCCACTACAGTTGGTGCGAAATATTATAAGACTTACAGACTATTCTAAGATTTATAACTATTATAATAACCGTAGAATAATTATGATTTCAAACTTTCTAAACTGTTCTCTAAAAGATAGTGTTTTTCTCATTCTAAAGAGTAGGAAATGAATTGTGCAATTCATCATTGTAAAGTAACATGTGTATGGGAGTAAAATATAATATGTAAAGCAATGCTTACTGGAGTGTTCATTCTTATAGTTAATTTTCGAATTTGTACGTTATTAAAATTCTATGTCAAAGAGTTATAGCCTCTGTGCATCTACTCTGTGCGGCTGTTTGAGCACAGACTGTTGTTTGATATTGACAGTGGCAACTTATATGTATAATGAATTTTCGTTTATTAATAGCACTTGCTTGTATTTATAGCACATGTAAAAGCTTTAGCTCTGCGCCCCTCTATACAAACTGTGAATATAACATCGCATACAACTCTGGGTCCGATATTATAAACACAGGTACGGATTTCTCTTCAGTTATTGATGTACAACGGCTGTAACCGAAGTTATGTAATTAATCGTTCTCTCAGCTTTTGCATTTTATTTTTTACTAATTAAAAAAATCACTTTTTATGTGTGCCGCTATGTGTAATAAACGTTTTTTTTTATAATGGAATGAATTTAAATTTGGAATGTCATTCCTACCCTCGTTAAGTATAATACTGATATTAATTCCAAGTATTTCATTGCGTATTGACGGTCATTTCTCGAGGGATTGATGTCAGGTGTTTTTAAATGTTTACTCATGGTTTTAATTAGCCTAACGGTTTCTATGGGTCAAACACACCTATGGTTTTTAGAATTGGTATACTGATGGCCCATGTCACCACGACATCTATTACCTTTTGCTAACAATTTGTCTTTCGGTGTGAAGGGTGTGGTTGTGCCCAGGTGTATATTACAACTGATGAGCTCAGTCCTCAGGGGTAATAAGGGGTCTGTGACTGGCCTCCAATAAGACGGATACTGTTACTGACTGAATTCATACTAGGATGTCCTAAATGGACCTCGGGCAATGACAGTCTTATTACCAATGAATACTGACATTACTAACACTAGTTGCTTCGTCATCTTCAGTAACCTACTCCCATCCACTGCTGGACAGAGGCCTCAACAATGGCACGCCACTAAGCTCGATCTTCAGCTCTTCGCATCCAACCACTGCCAGCCACTTTGCGTATATCATCACTCAATTATTTGCAACTCATAAATCAATTCATATTTTTATTATTATATCATTACCGAGATCTTTAAAGAGGTAGGTAGAGAGTGCCGAGTAATAAATATTTCTAGCAGGGCAGGTAGTAGAGATATTTGGCAATGGGTGCTCTCTGCCTACGCCGTAAGAGAACTGAGGTGATATACAATCAGCAAAATGATTTTGGCTTTGAAGTGATTGTTTCCGGATTATAGCGACCTGTCTTATAAAAGAAATGATTGACAAAAAAGGGTTTTAATACTGATATTCAGAATCAGACGAATCGTTAGTACCAGATAATGTTGTCAGCTCAACTACACCACTAGTGCCCACTATTTTCGCCTTTGGGTGGTCACTGTTCAAATATAGGCTAAATTCCTTGTGTTTATTCCCCGCGGTCAGATTACCTTTAGTTGCATGTCCTCCCTTAGAGTTAGCTTCGATTTTATTGTCATAATCAAAATCTTCAGATGTATCTTCAGAATTCTCCGCTTCTAAACTGCTTACGGATGTATTTTTTTCTTCTCCCTGAACATTACCTTCAACATTAAGTTTGGTCTTGATCTCTTCTGTTTTGTGGTGTGATTTTGTCTTATCAAATTCCTTCCTGCCGTTGTTGAACATGGTCCGATCATCTTTGTCTACTACGTTTTCTATATCTGTCATAGAGTTTGCTTGTAGATTGGTTGCTGAAAAATTGTTGGCTCTGAAGAATTCTAAAGACGTAATACTCGCTTTGAGTGCATTCAAATCTGTCTCTGTTTTCATTTTTGCTTCGTTATATTTTTTGTTGATCCTCATAATGTTCTCTTTTGCTTTTTTGGTATCAATATCGTCTGTTTTGTCTGGTTTTGCAGTTTTGCTTCGCTTGTTATCGTGTTTTTGTGCGATATTGTTTTTTCCGTTTTGTTTGTTTTTAATTGGTTCGATTTGTTGTTTCGCTGATATGTTGCTTAGATCGTTTGAACTATCGATATTGCCTGAAATATTACCATCGTTTTCAGCCGCCTTGATGATGAACTGAGCGATTTTATCAGCTACTGAGTCCGATACGAATTTTTGAGCGATTCTCTTCAAATCTTCAACGTTGGCAGTGAGGAGCACGAAGGAATGGACACCGTACGTGATGATGTTCAGGTTCAGAACTGACGAGGAAAGAATTATAATTAAATTTACCGTCATACGCTTTGCACTCGCAAGTACTTGAATTATTTAAAATTTAATTGCGTTATCTTCATCAGCTTTATTCCTTTTTGTGATTAGTGTTTTTCCTCTTAGAATGAAATGATTTAAATTGATAGGCTACTTGAACTAGTACTAGTAAATACACTTCGCGTTAAAAGGAATCCTGGAGGATTATCAGACATACATTCTTCCTCATGATGCCTTTATTTACATGTTTATGTTTCTATACATAAAAACAAAAAATGCTAGTCAAGTCATCTCACCAAGAGCAAGCAGTTCATGTTTCCGAAACATGACGAAAAATATTATCAATCGAAGTACATTGTATATCGTCTATATGATTTTTATAGGTATAATAAAATTTTTATTTATGTTTTACTATTATACATACTGATAATATAACAAAACAAATATACAACGCGACTCATGGTGGACGGCGGTTAGATCAACAGTCGGTATTTTGATCAATTCGATCAGATACTGAGCGATGAAAGATTCATATAGCCTTCTTGGTGTCTATTCAAAATTGCTGGCGCGGCTGCTAATCCAGAGGTCCTGGGTTCGATCCCCGGCTGGTACAAAGAATTCCTAGGTTTTTATATACTTCAATTCTGGGCAGTAGTTCGGGATCTGTATTTACATATGTTTCTTGTGAGCCTATTGACGGCTCACCCCCTATTCCAACAAAACAAACATGGGGGTGTATTACATTGTTCTACCTACCGCTTTGGGATAATACGGGCGTGATGTTATGAATATTTTCTCTTTCTAGCCGTGTTACGTATGCAACAGCACTGGCCACAATTGCCGTGCTTTGCCACGTATAAGAACTAGGTACGAGGAGGAACCCGCGGGCGCCACTGAGGTGGTGGGCAACTCGCTGAACTACGGCACAGAAACACCAGGTAATAATTTTTTAATTGATTTGAGTGTCCACTCTGCCTACCCCTTTGAAAACAATAGGCGTTATGTTATTACTTTGATGCTGCCAGTATTTATGATAACGCAGACGGCTATAGCCTGGACATTTGTCTGTGAAAGGACACCCGAGTCCAACCTGGAACGATGAAAAAGTTGATGTCGATGACTATATCTTGTGATATCTTAGTTATAGTATCTTGATACATCTTAACACGCAGCTATATGATCCTAAAGAAGCATCAAGAGAGCTTATGTTATGTTTGTTTGTGCTCATCGCGTAAATATATTATTGTGGGTGGGAATCGAACCTGCGACCTCCGGCGGAATATCCAGGTTCACAAACGGGCAAGTGTTTTGGTCTAGAAAATCTCAACATTATATGGATTATATTTCAGTGCTGATAGATGAGATTGAAGAAGAGCCAGTGGGCGTGGAGAACACTGACTTCGTGCTGTACGTGAGCGCGGTGGAGACTGAGCGGTGTCAGCGCGGGCTCACCGTGGCTTACGCGTCGCACTGTCAGCAGGAGTCGGCGCTGGACAGGTGAGGCGATGACAGCGACGAGCTGAGTGTGACGGTGTGAATATTGAGTGAGAATGAAGACCGCTATTGGATTTTACTAACTTAGTTTTTTTAGTGGAAATTTTTATTGGCGGCTCGCAGTCTGGCCCTTTGCCCGATGTATGGCAATAGGCTCACCACCTATTTTATGGTATGACGATAACCTAACTGGCGATACGTGGGAGTGTTCTACACTCTTCTGCCTACCCCTGCGGGGATTACAGGCATGAAGTTGCGTAATAACTAAATAAATAGAATAGGTTAATGTTTGTCTTCGACTTCTTGCAGGCCGGTGGCAGGCCACGCGAACTTCTGCCCAGGGGAACTCTCCACCAAGTACAGGGACCTGCCGTCAGTGCTGTCCACCGTCAAACACGAAATGCTCCACGCTCTGGGTTTCAGTGTATCATTATTTGGATTCTACAGGTAAGAACTCTTAATGATCGTCAAATACAGACCTATAATATAGCGTCAAATTGCCTTATATTACGACATATTGCTGTATATTGTCTGGAGTGACTGCACAGGTAACTTTAAAGTATTTTGTCTTTCTGACGTTCTCACAATGTATCTTAACCCTCTTATTTTGAGAGGAGACCCGTGTTTTAACAGTAGGATGATAGAAGACTCTAAAATATTAAATTTGTATCTTTGTTAAACCAAATATTTAATAATAAATACACGTAAATATAATACTCGGTGCAAATTAAAAAGTGTTCTATTTCGTTCTTTGAAGGGATGACAACGGGGAACCCCTAACTGAGAGGAGACCTGACACCGGCAACCCGCCCTTAGACGAAGAGTAAGTAGGTATTTGAAATATCTCGGAATATAATAAGTTTTATGTTCGTGTTGGTTAGCTTTACACGCACTTATCTCGTAAGACGTTCATTATCATGTTATCCGTGTTCGTCACACAAATATTTGCCCTGAGCGTGAATCAAACCCGCAGCTCAGCGCTCTACATCATTACAAACCAAGCCAAAAGACAGATATATACAATTCTAATTTCAACTAAAAACCCTTTTAAAATATGGCGTGACGTTTAGTTTCAAGTACCCACATTTCATATTACTTATCCACAGATTACAAATCCACAAGTGGTCAGATCGCGTGGTGAAGAATGTGACGAGGAAGAACTGGATGGTCCGAGGCGGCTACATGCAGCGGACCTTCCACATGGTGGTGACACCGCGGGTGGTCAAGGAGGTGAGAGTACAGACCTGGATATGCAACTGGTAACCGCAAGTAGATAGAAAGTTCTTATGTGGAGGTGGGTAGGAAACAATGTTTTATTTTATGTTCAGAAAGGGGCCAACGAGCAAGAAGCAGTCATAATTAGCCACGCCGTTCATGAATATATGTAATAGGACCCAATCGGACTTAATAGGACGACAGGAATAAGACTGCAGGAATAAGACCGAAACAATAGTATTGCTAGGAGCAATTATTATTCATTACGAAACCTATTAGTTAGCATTACCTGATAATAGGATTCCAGGAATTGGACTGTTATTAACAGTTCAGTTAATATTATGTTAGTGTAAGCGCAAGTAGCAGTAGCGTCCGTCCTATTTGAGGCTGGTCTCCCAAATTGTTACTTCTGATCACTGAGATAGCCACTTCTATTTTCTAAACTCATAAAAAGTGGTTTCGTTCTGTTGTCGATCGTAATTTTGTTGAATAAATAGATAAATGTGTGAACGAATGAATGACTGAACGAATGAAGCAATGTATTTGTATTAACGCCGATATTTACTCGATATTACCATATTATAGCTGTCATATAAAGGATGTTGTAATGTCTGTGCCGATTGTTGAATATTGTTCCTGTAGTTTCCATACAAAATGTGTATTGCAATGTCTCCAGGTCCGAGAACACTTCAATTGTTCAAGTTTGGAGGGCGCCGAGCTGGAGGACCAGGGCGGTGATGGGACAGCTCTCACTCACTGGGAGAAGCGAGTTTTTGAAGTGAGTTCTGCCCTTCTCTTATTCACTACTTAAGTGGGAATAAGATGTTAAATGTAAAGTTTAACCTATCCTTATCCAGGTCAATGATAAGTTTGCCCTGGAATAGTTTTAAGGTGTCCGAATACTCAAAATAAACTATCGCTAATTTCGGCCTTATCTTAGGAGTTTTTGTCCATAATCCTCAAGGTAGTCATGCCCGTTGGGACAAAAAAAGGATTGATAGCGGTTTATTTACTAGTTAGGGTTGAGGGTTAAAGTAGGGAGGTCCGTTCCGCTCCGCAGAACGAGGCGATGACGGGCACGCACACGCAGAACTCAGTGTTCAGCCGCGTGACGCTGGCGCTGATGGAGGACACGGGCTGGTACCGCGCGCGCTACGAGCTGGCCGCGCCGCTGCACTGGGGCCGCGGGCTCGGCTGCGGGTTCGCCATGGCCTCCTGCAAGCAGTGGCTCAACACGCAAAGGTTCAGGTATTGACTGGCTAACGGGCCTCTCTCCACGGCCGGCCCGCCACGTGCCGCTGCCGGCGGCGTATTCGCTTCACGTCGTTACAAATGTATGTGAGCAGAATAAGAGTGGCGTTGTTGCAATTGTCGATGTTGGCCAACCGCTGCAGTTCAAACTGGCGATGTTGCCTTGCCGTTCGAGTTTAAATTAACGATGTTTCCAAACCCGCGCTGGCGACGTCGCGGGCGTCCTGTTGAGATGAGGTCCTGAGGGTCTATGGTACTGCTTGCTTTTTACTTACTGCTATATATATTTGGATATTAGTCGCTAAAACGCAAACATATTTTAAGCGGACTCGAGGTGAAGGTGTCATTTATTAATACTTATGTTTTTAGATTACAAGGTCTTAAACTTGTCTTCAATATTAATATAGAAACACGTCAGGTCTGTACCGGTAAAGATATTTGACATTCTATTCTTTCTGCCTACCCCGTATCGGACCTGATGTGACAATACCATACTAATTCCTTGTGTTCTCTCCAAAATTTTAAAGGACTTGAGGTTACTTTGGTTTTAATGTGGCTTTCTGACTCGTCATAATAACAATTCTTAGCACAAATGAAAAATAAATAAATGAAACACTTAAGTACATATGTACGTCTGGACCGATTTCGATAGAACTTGATATGAAAACAGAAGGATTATGAGGAAAAAACTTAAAAGTTATTATATGTTTTCTAATATTTCATTTCAAGCAACGTTACGGACAATTCGACGGCGAGGTGAGTGTAACATTTTGTTAAGGTCAGACAATACAGTAAAATCAACATCGGTAGAATCAGCCCCTTGATCATCGGTTACATTAACCTGAGTGTTACATTTACTGTTTTAGTCTCTTCCCTATTTTTTGGTTTTCTCTCTACATTTTCAGTCTTTTATAGTATTTAAGACTGTTAAAGGGGAGCTATTGGCAACTGACACTGATCTAGTGATAGTTACGACTAGCTGTCTCGTTTTAATAAATTATTTTGTCACAATTCTTTCAAACATTGTTCGTCACTAATGACTTTGTTGACAAATGACCAATATTGTAACTACAGACAATGATATTGTTCAAGAGAACTGGGTGATGCTTTCCTACATCTTTCACCCCCTCCACTCCACTTATGGGGATGTAAGGGGGTAGAATATTATAATTTTGTATACCTTATATTTTTTATTTTCTTTTAGTGTATGTATTGTAGTAGCTTGTGTTGAAATTAAAATTTTAAAATTGTATTTAATTAGGCTTTACTAATTTTATATTAACATTGGTGTCTCATTTTGCAAGCTACGCTAACGATACTATGGAGGAAGGGTGAGTTATTACGAAAGATATATAAAATATGTATCTATATTAGAGAGTGATGGATGTGGAAAGAAGCACGTCAGGTCACATGACATGGTCATGAGGCCATGACGATGTCATGAGGTCATGGTGGGGTATAGCTTAAATTTGTCATTATATATTTTCTTCAACTTACCACACTCGAACAACTCTTGTATAGACTATTGTACCAACTCGTTTCTATCATCAGGCGGAAAAACCCAGCGCCGTTCTGCGAGAGAGTGAAGGGAGATCCACTGCGCACGGAGTGTTCTCCGCGGAGGACTGCAGTAGTGCTCTGCAACCTGGTCAGGCACGACAACATCCTGCCCAGGGTTTATCAGGTGAGCACTGGAGTTCGAGATGATGGGATGGCTCAAAGTAGGCTGCGTTTCCTATTTGGACTGTCTAATTTATCTTGTGTCGACATGAGGAGCCAGCTTTCGGGTGCTGACATCAAAAGCTGGAACGTCAGGGCGTGGCTGTTTAGTAATATCATTGCAAACCATAATAATGTATAAAAATTTGCTTTAGTGAAGCCCTTTTGTTATTAAAAGTACCCTTTTTGGATGATTGCACGTTGTATCGTGTTTTTAAAATAACAAATTTTATGAATATATAGTCTATAGATATAAATAAATTTAAATGTCTCAGAGTATACACATTACGGTTTTGTTATATGTATGTATATACAAAACGCATATAACAAAAATCCAAGTTGTAAATTTTTGTCTGTCCCGGGTGATCTTCGTAACGGCTGAACCAATTTAGATGTGACTTTCACTGGCAAATACCTGATGCTATGAGTATGGAACGCTGCGTTTTTCACATAAGTTCTTACAATAAAACACTTTAAAAAAACCAATATGGCTAGACCGGTTTTGATAAAACAAATCACTCCCACGCGTAATCGTGCATATATAATAGTTAGTTTATAATAATGAAATATATAAGTGCTGTCAAACTGCAGGTAGATCATTACATCCAAATATACGTGTGTCCAGCACTTCGACTACCTGCCAAACGTGGCGGCGGGCGAGGCGGCGCACTACGGCGGCTCGGTGTCGCTGGCCGACTACTGCCCCTACCTGCAGGAGTTCACCTGGAAGCACAAGAGCGTGCTGGTGCGCGGCAGTCGCTGCTCCTACGAGGAGAACACGCCCAGTGAGTCCACACCACTCCAGCTGTTATTACTGACGTGTGCGATATGTTATACATTACAAAAATACTTTGGTTATGGACTTAAAATATGCCTAGTTGATCTGAAAGTCTTCGGTTCGATCCCGGATAAAGAATTATTGGGCTTGTCTAACGAGAAATTCCCAGTAGTAGCACGAAAAGGATTTGTGTCTAACCCGCGGCGGAACTAGCCTCCAACTGACACCCCCTCCCATGCCCCCTCATATGACAACCTATCGACAACAAGATAGTTTAATTCCAGAAACCGACGTGAACTTCGCGCTGGAGAACTACGGTGCGCACTCCAAGTGCTTCGACCACAGCGACAAGGTGTGGGAGCAGAAATCTTGCAGACAGGTACAGGACAGTATTATCATATAAAATAACACTTACCGCAGGCTTTATCCATCAGCCAGGTTTGACAGCGATTTTAACATCATATAAAGTTTGCACCTACCATATATTCTGTCCATCAGCCGGTATCCGCGACAACATTAGTAAGCCCTTGAACAGCGTTGTTTAAAATGTTACACAGTTAATACTACTAGATAATGGCCGGCTAAAACCACCAAAATATAAATGCTGCAGAATATAACAGCTTATATATTCAGAGACTTAACACCCACAAATAATGTGTGTGCGTGCGTGCGTGCGTGCGTGCGTGCGTG
>DWME01007372.1:0-12686 GCA_018244795.1 Parelbella ahira ahira
TTCACGTCGACGCCTTACGGACGCCTTCTCTTCCTCTTCTTCAAAGCTTGGCAACGCTTGGCCACTCTTCCAGTGCTGTACGTCCGTAGGCGATGGTGACCACTTGCTACCGGGAGGCCCGTCTGCCTTGCCTGATGACATGGATCTTACCTGATGACAAGGACTGCTTGTGGTGCAAGATAGCGGCCTGCTGCTCCTTGGACATGCCGTAAGGCAGCCGCCACGGCTCCGGCTTCGGGATGTCTGGTCCTAACGACAAACCGTAGTTATGTTCAATATATACCAAATACGATGATCCCCAACAGTTATACAACGACTAAATCCATAAAACTCAAAGGCCATCTCCTGCTGGATTATGATTATTACTATACCAAAACGTTTGATACCTTACTGGGTGCCAAGCAACACCAAGTGTCAAATATCACCGTCCTTGCAGAGCGGACGCACTTCTTCGATCATCGCTCTCTTTATATACGCGAGCTGGATTGGTTACTTCTGACTTCCCATCGAGCTTAAACCTGTATACTTGCCTATACTTCTGTGATATTACAAGTACCTTACCTCGCCATTTGTCCTGCGACGGCGCTGGTCCAGCGGGACGCCAGGCCGCAGAGTTGCTGCCTTGTGGGACCACGTCGTTTCCACTCGCCGGCGTGAACAAGCCCGCATTGTAAGACTCCGCCTGAGACATTCGTTCACATTATTGCGTTTTGTCATTAAAATCAACTTTAGCCACAAAAGAAACGCAGCATCACGCGGATATCATCGAAGGGGTGGGTATGAGATGAGTATTATTTAGGCACAAATATAATATTATTTCATTTGACGGCAATGGTGAAAGTAAACGTTGTGACTAAACCTGCACACCTTAAGTACCACATAATGTAGTAAGTAAAGTCCAGGAATGTGTTTTGCGTATCTCAAACGGTTGTTGTACGCCGCGCCCATTTGTTGTCTCTCCTTTAATCTTGTTCTAAATGTTGGTTGTCTGGAAGAGATCGCTCTAAAGTCTAAGCGGTAAGACCGCCCATTGCCACCTGCTTTGTTACCTTTGTTATTATTAATTTTGGTCGTTTTTAATTTAAGTGGTGTGCAATAAAGTATTTTTGTATTGTATTGTATAGTAATGTTCCCTGAAGCGTGGGTTTGTTACAAGTTGGTCGGCTAATGTTCCATGCAAGGTACTTGGAAGGCAACTTTTCTCCTGCCTACTTTGTAGTTCGGCTGGTTACATGTTAAGTTTGTGAAATATGTTATGTGACATTTAATAAATAATAAAATCTCCTAACTCATAAATTTTATTTTTGGATATAAAATTTCAAAAAAAGGAAAGAGATAAAAATCAAAATCTATTTTAAACCAGAACAAAGGAAAGATCATCCAATAGACTAACAAATACTAGTGTAATTAAACGAAGTTATCAAAGGATTTGGCTGAAAGGAAAAATCTTCTGAAGGATTAAAAAAAAATGCGGAAATTGAATCCACGGTCATTACATACCAAAAACAAGCTAATTACCAAAAAGAATAAGGAAACTTTTTCAAGGAGAAAAGAAAAAAAACAATTGGACTATAAAAAAGATATCATCAAAAAATTATGAAAGAATATGACTGTAATATACCTTTAACCGAGTAACGAAATAAAAAGTACACAAAAAAAAGGTATAAAAGAAAAGAAAATTAGACGCACTCGTCTAAGTGAAGAAAGAAATACAATGCAACCATTACTGGTGACTACAATATTATAGAAGGAATACAAAAATCAGAATTTGAGATTAATTTTTTTCATCTTTTATTATTATTATTATCAAAATATTTGTAATTTAAACAAACAGATACATGACAGTACAAAATCAGAGTGTGCTTCGAAATTACTAATATCAATTTCAATGTGCTTGAAAAAGTCGTTAACATAAATCTTACTCTAGTTTGTGTCCTAGCTATATCCCAGGGCCGTTCCATGGGCTGGAATAATGCTGGCCTAACCTGCGATGACAGACAAACAAATACTTAAACTTCATCTAAAATAGATCTGTTTTAAGCTACTGCAGTCAGAATCAAATCAACTACAGACAGAATAGAATCCACGAATGCGATCAAAGACGGACTACATAGGTACATATGGTCAGAGAAAAGGCAGATAAAGTAATTACTATGTACAATGTAATATAAAGCAATAACATTAGCGTCATATAAGAACTATTAAATGTTCCGTGAGTATTTATACACAAGGTTATAATTATATGTACCGACTAGTTTAGCACCTGTACGAGGTCCTCCTTCATGAGCTCGCGCTGAGTGTAGCGACGTCGCGGCGCAGAATGATTTAATATTATCTGATTACATTCATTAGATTAATCAAGAAGAAAAAAGATCTAAGGACAGTACTGGCTATACAATATTATTACGTCAGACGGACCAAGTTAAAAATCTGTATGAATTCCCTCCGGCTTGCTGGACTGACAATAAACGCAAAGTGGTTGTGAGAATAATACAAGCGATCAACGCGATCAAAAATATTCAAAAAACTAATATCAAAGGATCTAATAAGTTTAAGTAAAAATCCACAAACGTGACCAAAGACGGCCCAAACCTACATTACTGGACAACTAGCCAAATGAATCTATATACTTAACTGACAACATTATCCAATTACGCGAGTGAGGAAATTATTGAATCAAATATTACTACATTGATAATTGGCTGACTGGTCGTATATCGGCTAATAGCTTCGCGGCGGACTGGCCAACTGGCGCAATACTTGGTTATTGCTAATAACAGCCATACTGTGTGAAGCAGGGCTTTAGAAAATGTATCAAATAAACTATGTAGCTTCAGTAACCTATTGTGACTGTCTTTAACAGGGCTTCTGACAAGGGACGATACCGCCCCTCTTTGAGCGCTGGAGGCTTCGAGGGTGCGATAAAGGGGTACGTGGTAATGCACTACACTCCTTCTCCCTACTCCTTCGGGGATTATAGGCGTGATGATACGTTATGTTATGTTATAAAGGATTAT
This sequence comes from Parelbella ahira ahira, assembly GCA_018244795.1. NCBI lineage: Eukaryota > Metazoa > Arthropoda > Insecta > Lepidoptera > Hesperiidae > Parelbella > Parelbella ahira. The sequence continues at coordinate 3,018 of DWME01007372.1, forward strand.
AAAATTACCAAGCATGTAAGCTTTCTCTGGAAAAATAAGATCGATCTGATACACTAGGTATGATTAAAATGAAGTGGTTCAAGCAGGCGTTAGAAAATAACTGATTCTCAAAGTGGATATTAGGCGATGTAAGTTTAAGAACCAACGTACCTAAGCCATGATAAAATATACATTGGTTTAACTTATGATGTATTCGGTAAAGTGCGACGCTTTGGGCGTACCAAGGCCTTTTGCTGAACTCGACCTATTTGGTCAAGATAGCTGAGCCTTCGTCACTTTTGATACTTGCATCCATCAAGATTCACTTCGTATATCATTTTTGCCATTCTTTTTATGTCCACGTGACAATCTCTGCCTAACCCTTACAATACTGCGATTACTTGAAGGTGTTCGGATGGTTGAACACGAGGCCGGTAAGACTCAGTCGCTAGTCCATTATTAGTGGTACGGGAATGAAACTGTTATCCCTTTTTATCTTACATTGTTAATTCATTCATTTATACCACAAGTAAAAAATATGTCTATGTGTGAGTGAAATCAGTTGTTCCCTTGCAGTTTTACTTTACAATGCAAAGTCCATTAACAGTAAAAATTATTGGCCGTGAAAAAGATTTATGTACATTTTTTAAGCATAATTTAATAAAAATTGAGTGCGTGTAAGAAACTCGTCAGGTATGTATGTAAAAACAGAAATATTTGTCACTCTGTGCTCTCGGCCTACTTCATAAGGGAACTACAGTGAAGGTATAATAAAAAAAGGGATTAATTTATCGGCTATGAAATTGTACAATTACATATTTTGAATGAGAAAATAATACGTTTTCCGCCTATTTTTAATACTGTTAGTATATAATATGCCAGATATTCCTATACATAACTTACTTGTCTAAACGTTTGTGGTGCGTAATAATCCAACTCCTGGGACTCCACCAGCGCCGTGAGCATTACACACCAGAGGCATATTAACTGAAAATAAAAGACATCTAAGTACCTGGCCACAAATTTACAATTCTTATAAACAAACAAAGGTTAATAAAATTTCATATTTCAGTTCATTTCATTGAATAATATCTGGCCACAAATTAACAATCTGTCTTAAATAAAGAATGATGCATCTAATTAATCTCGCTTAATTGAAGAAATATTTCTTAAACGGAATAATGTCTACGACTAATTTACCATCTCAATTAAAAAAAAAATCACATTTGAAATAATATTAGTCACTAATTACTTTCAATCAAAATTATTACAAAAATATAAAAAAACAACAACTGACGTTTCACAACGTCACAATGACTGACGCAAACGTCACATTCGAAAATGGAACTGCAACGGCGAACGTACCCGCATGTTTTTGAAATAAACGAAAACCTTGCACGTTGACGGATATACTGACAATATGCAATGAGTTCGAGCCGGGTGTATATATAGATGTTTCGCAAGGATCCGATGAACTGAAAAATAACTGGTCTGTGTGCACAAAGCGTTGAGATTAGAACAGGGCGAATGGTATATGCAACGATGCATTACTTACATGCACAAAACGCTTGCGGTTCAATGCAATTCGAAACTGTTATATACAAGGATATGGGCCTTCTCGTTCTGAGGAGGTCCGTGTTCAAAGTGTAACTGTAAAAGTGTTGATATAATAATTATTATATGTATCTTGGGACATCACACACAGTAAAAGTGTTGATGATAGTAAAAATAATGTTTTGGAGATCTCCACGCGCGGCCAGCTGGCTCCATAGCAAGCATCAAGAGAGCTTGAGTTACCAGACGGCTGGTAAACTACATGTGTACATATCAATATATACTCTATAGATATATATATTTACATTCAAACATAGAACATATACGTATTTGTGCTCGTCACACTAATATTTATTCTGGGTGTGAATCCAACCTAGAATCCGTGTTTTAGCAGTCAAGTTTATTAATTACTGAACCAACAAACCACAGCGTAATATATGTATACATCATACATGTAATTTAACGGTAAAATTAAACAGATTTTGTATGATTTAATTTTCTTCGAATAACACTCAACAGTACAACCTATCCAATATCTACAATGACAAGCAGACATTAGAAGTTCTCGGATTTATTTCCGGAGAAAACCTATCTCGTGCAATCAGTCTCTGCGAGAGAGAAAAAAATGTTAAATTTCTTCCCGCATAAACGCCATAAATAAAAGGAGTCGGCAAACTTTGCCAGTCGCGGCGGGATTATTCTGGTGTGTAAATATTATTTGCCTTCATATTCATGAATACATCTTTCATACATACGACTATATGACTAATTACGTAATTTATCATGAATACATTTTTTCAAAGATATATGATTATCTGTGACAGAGCCCTAATTCAATGAATTCACGTAGATTTTCATGGATTGTCGACGTTGTTCAATATTTGAACACTAACAGTTTTCTAAGCTTAATAAATACAATATGGAAATGTTTCAGATGTAAAGTTTTTCACTGAATTTTTTCACGAAGTGTTTTTTTCTGCATTTTCCTACGTTACCTCATTGCATTAACAGAGACGTACGAATACGTTTTATATTAGTATTATTTAAGATACGTTTCCGTTTTATATTAGTTATATATAGTATGTGAAGAGATAATTTTGTTTCAGCGGTGTGTGAAATTTTGCATGATTATAATTTATATAGAGGAATGCAGAAAGTTAAGTAGGTACGTAAAATATATTATAAATACGATAAAATAGGATCTTCAGCTCGTCCCACTTACCCACTGCCAGCTACATTGTGTTTATTGACACTTCGCCGTTACTTTATCGTAAGTAAATATTATATATTGCCCATATCTGAGACCCGTTCCAGAATATGTACATGTAAGAACAATTTGTCCGTACGGACGTTTGGGCGCTCTCCGCAGGAAATGAACGTATTTGTCTTACCTGCGCGTCGGTTCTCACATATAGCAACTATTAATGCTCAAATCTTTTTAATAACGCAAAATTATTAGAAAATTCTAACTATTATTCAACTGCAATTTAGTAACAGTTGTCCTTCTAGCAGTTATACTCTTTTGTTTTTCTGTCATATCACATCAAAAATATTAACGTTGATTGCCTCGTTGATCAAGTAATTGAAAAGCGCGATTGCTGTTCGAGAGGTTCTGGTTTCGAGTCCCGGGTGTGGTGGTACTATCCGATTTTCTTACATAGATTTTTGTATAGGGATTTTTAGTAGTAACTCGGAATCTGGATCTGTGCGCGGTGTATGGCAATAGCCCCACTAAATATTCCATGGTGGGACGTAAATGTAATTGTTAAAATGTAGGACTGTACTGCACACTTCTGTCTAGCCCCGCGGCGATTACAGACGTGATGTTACTTACGTTTTATATACCTTCACGTTGTTACATACCCGCTTACACAGACACCACATCCCTAGGAGCATGTTACGTATTCATAAATTCACTAAGAAACACTTATGCATGATAATTATTGAAGAGGTCAAGAGCTAAATCTGCATACAAGTTAACTTATTATTCAGATTTAACACTTCTGTAACTATAACTGGTTAACAGTAAGCATGTATGTATGTATGTGTGCGAATCACTTGCTGATTTGTTCAGTACAATTGTGACCTTGTTTTTTATGAGATAAAAGTAATTGCGATAAAATTCTTCACTGCCACATTGGTATAGCGGTTGCAAGCGCGACTGCTGATCGGGAAATATTAGGTTCTATGACCCGAAAGGGTGAAACAAAGTATTGGGTTGTTTCTAAATTGACATTCTTAGTGCACGGTATTTGGATGTATGCCTGTTATATGACAATAGACTTATCCTCAATTCAATGGGACGTAGAACATATAAACTTGAAACATGGGAGTACCTACTACACTCCTCTGCCTACCCTGTTCGGAGAACACAGACGTGCGGGTATGTTATGTTTATATTAGAATTAAGAAATATTTTTATTTATTTCAGATCGTCACCACGTCTGGTCGGGTCTGAAGCTTCTTACAAACTGAGCGCTTACGAGATGGAAGCTCTCAATGCGGTGAGTAGAAAACTTATATATTTCTACATATTATGTACATATATACAGCCAGGAAGTGCCTGTTATATTATTATATCGTAAGGCCAGGCCTCTTAAGAGGTAAGCAGACAGCACTAAGTGCCAAGTTTTTTTATTCTTACATACCTGACCTTCTATGTATATTTATTTATATTTATTAGGTAGGTACCTATTATTCGTACAAGCATGCCAGTTTCTAATAATTCTAACTTCACTATCAGGCAGTATGTGACCTGTTTTTAAGTATCTTGTTAATGATATAGTAATTCATTAATTTAAATTTTGCATATACATATTTAGAATAGGTAGAACAGGGTAGAAAAACTTTTATTTCATCAATTATAAAGTTATTATTATTAAAGTTCATACAAAGATTAGCTCATAATCATAACAGTGCAAAATATGTATGTAATAAAAACGTAACTGTTCCACACTCCTCTGTCTACCCCTTCTGGGATTATAAGCGTGATGTAATGTTTTTTTATACAAAATAAGTACAGTACAAAATATATATCTATGTCTATGATCTCAGCTAGCGATCATGAGAGGCGATTCCATGTAACAATTGATATGGGGCGTTAAGCAAATTCAATTATTAAACGCCATAACACTAAATCTGCATATACTGTTAAGCAAACCGTAAAATAGTGAATTAAGTACCCCATAGATTTACTCCCCATGGTTATGCCATAATGACTCCCGCGGTGATAGTCCTGATATGTCCCCGAATAGTGGAGTAATGATATGTCATTGATATCTACTTGGATAAAATGCTATACATTTTATATAGCTTTTATTGTATATCAAGTAATACAAGAAGTAGTATTGATAATGCATGAAAGACATTGGTAATAGCCGGGTTCGATTCCGATCTGAAATAAAATACAACTAATCAATTTAGATATAACAGGTCTGAGTATTTTTGTTCTTTTCATCCGGTCTGTACCCATAGTAACCACGACATACGAAATTAATTGAGTACTATAAGCGTGTGACATAATGGTTATATTTTTATGTCTATTGTTATCTTTTGTACCATAACAACAGTATAAAATCATGTCTGTATTTCCCAGAAGGGGTTGGCAGAGGGGTTCATCAGTTATTTTATACGCCCCATGTCTTACGTTTTATTAGTAAATAGCCATTTGTCATTGTAACGTCGACACCATTGATGCTGATCAACGAGTACAGTCGAGCTCAAAGGTGATTATCTGCTATCGCAAAGCCTGCTGAATCACCGCCCTAACACTACTGTTGTTTGTATATCTATACCGTGCACGACTGTACTCCAATAATGTTTCGATACGGATTTAAATGGGGTATTAATTTGTGTGTCGGCGTCTGGGGGGCTATTCGGTGTGATGTGGATATTGCTGATTTGATTTTAATACGTGCATTTAATTTAACTTTTTAAGTCTCGCTTTCGTGGCAACAATATGATGACGTCACAACTGTATTCTCGTGTAAGAATAAAATCGAATTTAATTAATTCTCCATAAGAACATAAGAGTATTTTTACTATGAAGACAATTTATTACATGTAAATGAATAAAACCGACACTTCCATAGTACCTTGTGATCTCTTATAATCTTTGAACATAATTCACGTAACATCACGCCTGTAATCCCCGAAAGGGTAGGCAGAGGAGTGTATTACACTCTCACGTTTCACCAGTTACGTTCACGTCTTATGGAATAGGTGATGAGTCTATTATGATACACCGGGCGCAAATGATGACTCCGAGTCTCTATTAGAAATTCTAAATTAGAAAAATCCAATCCAACCCGACTCGCGATTTGAACTCACGGCCTCTCGATCGCCAGTCGCGCTTGCAGCCACTCGACCAACGAGGCAGTCACACAATTCACATTTCGTGAAAATCACAATTATATGTCCCTCAGAATCTTATACGTGTAGGTACCGAGATACACATTTATTTATTTGTATTATTATAAGCACACAATATACTCCAGAGCTTCAAACGCTTGGATAATTTCTGGAGGGAAAAAGTACCTATCAATTCCGCTTCGCGTCCGTAGGGATGATTAAACTTCCGGGAATTTCCTGGAATAGCTCCGAGGTTCCTTTTGTGCAAATTTTCCATATTTAGCGTGGAAAGTTAGAATCGCGGAAGGAAATTGCTAATCGACGATTGAGACGCCCCCTGGCGACTGCGGTAAGTAAGAATGTACATGGCAATGAAATAAAGTCGAGTGTTCACTGCGTGTATGGTTGATAATGAATGTTTTTAATCGTGTTCCGGCAAGTTTTCAATTGATTTTTTTAGTACAGAAGCAGTGACAACTTGCCACGTGCTTCACACTAAGGTTCTGTGACTTTTGCAAGTGAAACGGAAGTAAAGGTTACAGGAACATTTTTAAATAAGTAATGTTAATATTTTCTGAGTTCGTTTCCTAGGTCGGGTACTATTAAATGTTTTTAACTTAGTATTTCTAGTGGAATTATAGTAGTGGTTACTAGTTTAAATCTGTGCCCGTTGTATTAGGCTCACCTATTCCATCGTAGGAAGTAAACTATGTCGTGAAACTTGTGAGTGCACTAGACTCCTCTGCCTGCGTCTTCCGGGATTACAGGCGTCATCTTACGTTATTTATATTATCGTAATGAATTACGGTTTTTTTAGTATTGTGCGGTGATTACGATATTGTCACTGTTTCTACCTTTAGGTTGTTTGAAAAAGATTTTCTTATTAGCTAGGAGGTGTCCATATAATTAGTACATATTAACATGTTAATATCGTACAAGGAGCACGTCATCCAAATATATTGGGATACAGTGCTCTCTACCTAACCCGTAAGTGATTTGAACTGATAATAAACTAATACGCTTTCTTAGTTAACAAAAAAAACAGTACAAGCAAGTATATAACAAAAAATTGTATTGTTTTTACCAGTACAGTGTAAAAGGGGCTTAAGATGCGCATAGCGTGCGTTAGCTCATTAGGGATCCTTTGTGGCGCTGGCGATGATGGATAATGTGATCTCGGGCGCACCTCGCAGCCTCCGCGGATCTCTAATTCGGTGCAGTGATGGCTCACGCTATAAATTGACCATGAACTGATTGTTTGACTTTCGATTCTCTAGTCATTATGAATAAAAGGTTGTATGACTATCTGTATGGCATTATTTTGAATAATAGATGTGCATATATGTATTTAGTAAAACAGTGAGCGGCTAGTGGTTAAAATGTCTCGTCCCATTTTTGAGGTTTTGGGTTCAAATTAACGTACACCTCGGTCTTTATATAGAAATCCTGTGCATTTCAAGAGTATAACTTGGTACATACATACATACATATCTTCACGCCAGGTTCCTTACGGGGTAGGCAGAGAGCATAACTTGGTGCTAATGATAAAATAGATAGGATTTTGATATCTGACCCTTTTGTTGTTCTACTGAAGGGACACGGGCCACCTATCAGAATTAGAGAGTTAAGGCCATAGTCTGCCACGCTGGCCAAGTGGGGGTTGGGAGATTTCACATTCCTTTGACAATTCTTTCATTAATTTTGTTTTCTTACGATGTCTTCCTTCACCGTTACAGCAAGTGATATTTAATCTAAAAACGTTCATTTTTTGTAAAGAGGTAGAAATATAATCGTGTATTATCCTCGACAGCAAATACATTCGCAAACCCGCGGGCAAAGGTTACTCGAAATTAATATCATTGCCCGTAAGGGCATAACCGTATAAACGATGTTGGAACTTGGTAATTGTAATAGGATATCTTCTTAGTGCTTATATGGGGTGGCGTCACACTAACACGGACGCTCCTGAGGCGATTCCCTTAAATCGCATCAGAACAATGTGACCGCACCATAACGATACATCGTCGGACAAAACGTTTCTGTACTTGTTGATTGTGAAATAAGGCTTCGTACTATCGTGTGTTGGTAGTTGGAGGAAGCGATCTAATTTGCAATAGGATTTTTGAAAGTGAACAAAATAATTATAATTGTAAATATGTTATGGACATCACAAGTTTCTGATCTCAATTTAGACAGAACCTGTACTTTGGTAACATTACATCTTAATATGTACTTGTGTATTGATTTACACCCAAATGTAAAACAAATAACTATAATAGACGTGCAAGTGTATACATTATATGGATATCGAACCTACAACCTCCAGATCAGAGTCAAAGTCGCTAATTGAATCAACAAACAATTCAAAATCATATAAAAAAAAATAACAAATGGGACATATTACTTACTATGAAGAAAAACAAACATAAGTATTTGCTACAATTTTATGCTTAAAATATATTCTGTACAGTGAATCCAACAAGTTTTGATCATTTATAAGTTTAGAGATTATATTCTAAACGCGACTAAACGCTTTCTTTATATGTTATCACTACTGTAACTGTTAGAATCGTATAATAATTCGTTATAACCGCACCACTCTCTCGTGTATTTAATCTTGCTAAAGCTCCGCTAAAACCGCCTAAGTAAGCCAGTGAAGGTAACATCAAAAGAACTGTACAATTGTCTAGTTATCCACTTAAAGTGAGTCGTTTACCACGAAAAGACTAAGCGACGCGTTACAAAGATTAAATTACATATAATTGTATCACAATCACACCACTGTTACGCCATCAAACACATTTGACTTCCTTTAAAACATATCAAAGGGAGCCCGTAATGCATCTCGCAAGTAATCTCGAAATCGTGGGGTGCATAATTTATCATCTAAGGCCACTACTTTCGTATCACGCTATTTTTATTATATCACACTTGAAGAATGAATTTCAAATGGTCCAGGAAGTTTTTACTGGGGGAATAAATCCCGGTCCGTTACTATGAGAACATGAAAGTTAAAATCGACTTGCGAGTTTCTTGTTTGCAGGATTCGAAATATCTTGAATTTATTATATTGTCCGTGCTGCAAATGACGTTTCGGTTTGATGATCATTTATAAGAAATATTTAAAGATATTTTTTGACATTGTGAATAACAACGATTTGACTTTGTATATTATTTTATATTACTATTAAATCTGCAATAGTTCAACAATTTATTTTTACCATATTTGCTATGGTTAATTTAATGTTGAATGTACTTTAAAGCGTGTGAAGATTGCCAACTCATATTTGAATACATTTAAGCCTTCTTATAAATATTGTAGTTGTCTTATATCTTCTTATAGTTGAGACCTGTGTCCAACAATAGAATGATAAAAGTGTTGATGTTGATTAAGTTGATATATAGTTAGTTATTAAACGCTTTCTATTATACGTTCTAATCTCTTAAGGTTTATTGGTATTAGTAAAAGGAGTTTAACGTTTAATTTACATCGGGTACGATATTTAAAATTCATTTTTGAAATTTACAGTTATCCTATAATTAACCTCATTATTATCTTATAAAGTCTATAAACAGAAATGTTTGATTTAGGGACGCTATTTTAAAATCCATTTTTAAAACTACAATTTTATACACAAAAGTGAGTTCGATCGCTGTTAGGGATCCTTAGTAAGATCACAAAAGGTGTTTCAAGGGTGCAAGATTCTTTAGAGGCACCGACGCCAAATCGTCTGGGAGAGCGCGAAGCATCGTTTATACCTACTATGAATGATCATCATGACGTTT
>DWME01007373.1:0-12684 GCA_018244795.1 Parelbella ahira ahira
GCTATTTCAATCCACTGCTGGACATAAGCGTCCCCCAATGAGCGCCATTACGCCCTGTCCTCGGCTTGATTTAAAAATTTTAAACATCTGTGCCCGGTGTATGGCAATAGGCTCACCACCTATTCCATAGAACATAAACGTAACTGGTGAAATATAGGAGTGTAGGTACTATACTCCTCTGTCTACCCCTTCAGGGATTACGGGCGTGATGTTCCTTTTTTTTAAGATTTAGTCATAATTTTCTATAGCAGTCTAACGCTCATTTGGGTCTAATTTTGGATAGAAACCTAATAGACTCAGTCATATTTTTTAATAGCATTCTCAACGCTTATTTGGGTCTGATTTTAAGCCGTTAGAAATCTAGCTTTTACTTAGAAGGAGTATATTGCCTTGTCTGTCTCTGTGTTGTGCAACACTTAAATCATTAATACAAGAGCTTTTTACGCTAATATAAGGACTTAGAACTAAAAGAAAGTTTGTTTGTTGTCCGCCTGTTTGTCGTGGGGCTGGGGGGGGCTGCGTCGTGCTGATTTAAGGGGAAACTTTCCTTGTTTTGCATTTTATGGCAGCACGGGGAACTCACCCTAGAGATCTGAATATTTCACAACTATATACGACGACATAAGATGGTGCCCCTTTTGCGACAGCCAAGTAGCACACGTCAGTATTTAAAAGCAAATTGGAAAAGGAAACCTTCCGGATATCATTGTATTAATTTTATATGCATGTCACATATATGTGTGTAAATTAAATACAATGAATATTTCCATTTCGACTCTCTTTCCAATCTCTACAATATCCAAAGACAATTATAACGAAAACCACATCGGATCCAATAATCCGGATTACTGGAAGATGAAAGTAGCATTCCGTTAGAGTGGCAAAGAGCAAAAAGAACGCACAGAACAGGAAGTGTGCCATGGAATCGGTCAGTTTTTCACTTCCCGCAGCGACAATTCATTCATTCACTTTGCGAGCGCTGCTCCACTGGATATAAACGGCCAATGGGTGAGCTTTGTCTCAATGGGTTAAGTAAATAACCAGATCACCGTTCGTAATGTTCGAATGGAATTTCCACATCCGGCTGAATAGAGTTATGCAATTTATCTCCCAGATCCAGATTTTAATTAACGTTGTTTCGTTTTTCAGTATGCAGCTGTCGGCCCACATTTCGCAGCATGCAGAACTCGCTAATGTTATCAGTTTTTGAATCGAACGAACTAAATTGAAAATGAACCATGAGATATTTCTTCATTATCTGCGCTCCGTTCGATTGAATGAACACGAATTTTTGTAGCTGCATTCAAATAACCTTTTTCGTTCAGCAAATGAAGTTTGATACTAATAATATCGATATTCATTGACTAATTCGATTAGACCTGTGTAATTAACTGTTTATTTTGCTAATGGGATTGCTTATTATATTATTTATAGAACACCTATAGACGTAATACTTTGAATTCTGTTTCTGTTATTGTACAAAGGGAGGTCGTAAAAAATTGCAGAGCCCTTTGTCTAGACGGAAGCACTGCCACTGCATCTATTTTTGCCTTTAAGTAGGACTGCTTGCGGTTGCAGCGGTCTGAAAGATGCGGTACATGCAGATATAAATCATTCGAGCTTAGGCCTCGACAGCAACCACACGTCTCACACTGATCGAGAATAATGTAAACGATTGAAATGCAATTGATTGTAACGAGTTTATTTTTGTGTTATCTTAATTAATAGTTATTAACGTATCTTTAAAAGACGATGTTTATATTGTCTATAAACATGCGGGATAATGATCTGCGTATGGCTACAGTATGGAGCTGGATGCGGCAAGATGAAGACAGGACGCATTAGCGTGTATTAAGGCAAGCCTTTGTAGGAACATTGGACTTAGAACAAACTCCAATGATGATATAATTTATTTATGTTTTCATTTATCATTAATCAATATAAACCAATTGTTTGGCTTTTGTAAATCATTTAAAAAACAAAAAAACCTACTAAATAATTGACATAATAACGTAACTGGCGTGATGATATAAAAAATAGTAACTTATTATATTCATGAGTAAACAATGCGATTAATCGTTACACACATCATTGAACTCAGCATGAAAAGACAAAATGTAACATGTAATAATGGACGGCTGACAGAATAAAAGGAACAGAAATATGTATTAATTCAGTATTGAACAGTCAATATTTAACTCAGCAGCAAAAGCACTGCATTATTTTCCGTTATTTTATTTCTATTTTCGAACCTGACGTGACGTAACAAAGAATCGTTACATTTCCACTGTTGTTCTGATATCGGAATTTTCGCATCAATGCCACCCACAAGTTGTTGTTTTTGTCAATGTACAACGCGGTATCGGGTGTTCTTTGTGCCGTCCGTGTTACACGGGGACATATGTATACATGTACCTACATACATATGAATATATGTATATACACGTTTATATGTGTACATATGTTTTATTTAATGATTTTACAATGAGAAGAAAAACGCCAGGTCCGTGAGGATTGTATCTAATATTTGGCACTGTGTTTTCGGCATAGGTACTCCACATGGGTTCTGGGAAGGTTGAAGAAGAATAGTTTATAATCTTTTTAGCTTATTATAATGTACTATAACTTAGTTAATTGCGTTAACATATTGTGTTGAGTTGTTTTTGTCTTTTCAATACATTGAATATGATTTCATTGTCTTGTCATATACCCGTAGATCCATCGGAGTCGTTTCAAGTATTCGAAGCTCCTAGGTACATAGTATCGCAAATTAAATTAAATCGTTAATAACATGAGCGATGGTGTTCAGGAAGTGGTTCTTAATAAATCTGTATCGAATTATGCGAGGTGGTGGCAGGTCGTCGCACCGTGCAGCCGCCCGCAGCCAGTAATCCTGTTAGGGCGACCGCACGCGCCGCCGCCCGATCGAAACGTAATTGGCTGTGCTCACCTGCGCCACCGGCGATCGTAAAGTAAACAATTGGGACTTTTTACCGCGAACCATGAGCTCATAGCTCTGTGAATCTCGCAAATCGAAATAATTATCAAATTCTTTATCATATATAGATGTTGTTGTTCAAAATTTGTCTCCAATTGAATCATACGACTGCCTAGACGGTTTAGTGGTTGGAAGCACGACGCTGAGAAAGAGGTTCTGACTTTTTAACGCAACTGTCTCGTCAATAATTACTATTTATTTTTATTATTTCGACAAAAATTAAAAACAAAGTTAAGAAAAAAAAACCACTTCTATTACTATTCATTATGGACATAAAAATGTGAGGCGATCAACTTTATTACATAATTACGCGGCTCGAAGGCCTTCTTCATAACTGTCTCAACTGTCCACCAGACAGCAGTAGCTTTAACGCCAAGTATCTGATAGTCATTATTTTACCCGCGCCACTGATACAATTTATGCAGTAATACGACCTGTAATGGTATTTCCCACCCACGATCTAATCATCACAATAAATTTCTTGAAAGCGACTACGATACAATTATGTGGATGTTTTCAAGAATTTCTAAAAGGAGCAGGCGCTTTTGAAGTGATGATCAATGGACGAAATACCACAACAGAAAACTTTACAATATCCTTTAATTATACTTAGGTATACAATATATACTCTTACATGTGATTTGTGAGGTGATGTCACGTGGTTATTTTAATTGTAACAATTTTGCCCATAAGTATGCGGGCAGTCAGGAATTCACTTTTGTTAGTAATTTTGGTAGTAATAGTTTGTATTTATAATTTAATTTGCATGTTATAATAATATTATGTAGACAATAAATAAACAAAAATAAATAAATCACTGTCGACTACATGCAGACAGCTTCGAATAATTCATTTTCGCAAACGAACGAACGTGTTTATAAAACTAAACGTTCGCTCTGCCACCAAATGGAATAAAGTGAATTGTGTGTTTTAATTAAATGCGAGAACGGGGCCAAGAACTACACCCACTAAGGACTTTACAAATGTGTGTACCCGCTGACACTTTTTTCGCTTAATTTAATACACTTCATAATAACAGGTCAAGTGAGTAACGAATGCAGGCTCATGATACGTGGAATATGTTGCAGAGCACGCTTATCTCGAGGAATGTGAGGATTTAAAAAATATTATACATTGCTTTTTATACTTACACTTTACAACTTGTGTTATATTTAATACTTTTGAGTGAAGAGTCCTGCAGAACTAACATTTCAGTATTGCCTCTCTCTCGATCTTTTTTATCATTAAAATGTTGGAACACGGAACTCTCAGAATGAGGGGTTAAGGCCACAGTATGCCACGCTGGCCTAGGACGCGTTGGCAGTGGACCGTCGTAACGCAAACCCGCGAGGCAAACCATTACATGAATCTTCGTAATTTAAATAATTTTATATTAATAATATACGTATTAATATGAACTACTTGGAAAATTTTCCCACTAATTAATGATAGAGTATAAAGTTGTGCGCGGTCAGTCATTAAATGTGTAACCAACATTTAATCTGTCACATTATCGTAATTATTTCGATACATCAAAGAACGCTTTATTAATCACCGTGGTGGATATTTTTAGGTGGTTTTGTAATGTTTCATTATCAGTCTGTCTCAACCCACTGCTGAGCATATGATGCTATGTTCTCGGCTCGCCAAATAGGTACTGGTTAAGACATAAAGAGGGGCTTACATGTTCCACCAATCCGCATTGCAGTATAATTCAAGTCCCTAGTTGCATTGAGACAAACGCAGGGAATATTTTAACAATTTCCAACTATATTTTCCTTATGAAAACTCGTTCTTAACTGTTCCATAATATCGTAAAGTAACACCATGCCCGTATTTCTCTGAAGCGTTAGGCAGAGCAATGCAGTTCTCCCGCTAAATGTTAAATGTCATATGGCCCGTGGATGTTGTGAGCTATTAATATAATTTAATTTCTTCACAGTGACAGATCTGGCCGTTGATAAAATATTGATTTGATAATAAAAAACGGATACGAGGGACTTTTTTATTTTTATTCTGCGATCGACTATAATCGCGTTAAAGCCAAACAGGCTTTAGCGGTTCAACGGGGTGGCTTATGCCTTTTACACGCAAATATTTAGTGATATACGCTGACAGGATCATATATAAAAGTATCGCTACTTGATACAATTGTTAATAAAAATATAAAGTATAACATAAGATCTCACCTGTAGTGCCCGAAAGGGGTTGGCAGAGAAGTGCAATATTTAAATGTTTTATGTGTTATATGAGCATGGAAAAGAGTGTGAGCTCATAGTGAGCTATACACCCGACACAGATCTATATAAAAATACCAAGTAAATTAAAAAAAGCCTTTCCTATTACAGTTACCATACGCCCTGTTCCTATAAACAACAACCGCATTTAACCCCCTCATTTGTTTAAGTCTTGGCTATAAATGGAATGTCACGAATTTTGCGAGCTGCAGCCTGTAGCTGTCACCTGCACGGTTCATTTGAACGAAACTAACTACAGTGTCGGCCAGAGCGAATGCTACAAAGTCAAATTGAAACGTCATTCTATCAAAATTATTCAACGTAGAGCTTAGCAGCGCAAGCGAACGATTCATTCATCTTGGGTTCCGTACACACAGACTGAATGAACGAACTGTTTACTAAGGCTACAGTATTCGTTATGTAAACACAAAAGCATTGATAGTTTAATAGGTTGTTGATCGTTACAATTGAGTTTCTCAATTTTGCAATAAGAATACTGCGTCAAACCCTCTAAGTAGGATTAAACTGAGCAAATGAACGAACCGTATGAACGGTTATAAACAAGACTAAGAGGGCAATTCTTCCGGAGTAGTCTATTACATCCTTAGTCGCATTCCACTCAAAATCCCGTGAAACTTACGGATAAAAACTTATTAAGTACTTACTGTATAAATTAAAATACAGTTAAAGAACATTTGTATCTTTCGCTTTTATACTATTTAAAAATTAAATGCTGGAACTATTTCGTTACTGGCATAGTCAAGTTTTGAAATAACATGTCATGATTTCCTTACGTTTTAGTCACTTGGGATCGTGGCGCCACTAAAGGCTTGTGTCATTTATTGTTATTTGTGGAAATCGTATTAAAAAGGGTAGAGATGAATTTGTTACTTTAATGTTTGGAGAGAAACAGTGCAATGATTATGTCCATCGTAACGTAGTTTAGCAGCATAACATCCCCTGTATTCCCCCAAAGGGGTACGCAGATGAATGTGGTATAGACCGACTATTTAGTTCTTATGTTAAACCTCCCACACTGGAATATAGTGTGAACCTATACAAGGCACATATCCAGACTCCGAACTAACAGTTTAATAATTTCCAGATAGAAAAATCTCTTAGTACCCGTACTGGAGATCTAACACAGGACGTCTCGCTACTAGACCAACGAGTGTTAAATTTAGTGAATGTGAGTTATCACATTTTATTATTATTATTTCATCATTATCAGCATATTACTGTCCATTGCTGGACGTAGGATTTAATAATTATTATTATTTAATGTGCCTTATATTCTTATGATGCTTACCATGACTAAGGATATCGACGAAGTATTACAATCATTTCATCCAAGTGACGCAATCATTGAGTTGTCTCAACAAGAATGTGATTTCATTAAATACTGTCGACTTCGTGTGGGAGGGCCTTCAATATGTTGAGTATAATTTTCCACGACATAAGTATAGATATTTTAAGTATATATCATTTTTTTATTGCAACTCTTTGTTCACATAGAATTCATAAGATGAAGTATTGTTTTGGAATATATTATGTATTATTGTGTTACTTCTAATTAATAGACGTATCGAAATTCCAGTCATGCTGGAGTCACTACAAATTTATGTATTTTTTTAAATATCATTGCTCAGTTTTGTCATGCAACATACATATTATTAGAATACAACATAGACTGATTTTTTGTTGGTATACTGTGTTGGCATTCAGAATCCTGAAAAAATATACAGACGTATATATTGAAATACATAAAATAACAATATTTTTTAATTATTACCATGCAATATACTGTCCGTTGGGCTATTTTGTAAGCATTGTTACATCCTCGTGATTCATCCTCGAGCATGCTTATCCAATTGCAGTGTTATGACCGTGTAGCACTTATGTAATTATATGCAACTCAAACTATGCTCAAGACATTCTTTTAATCACTGCTTCGCGTTCAAAGTGAAGTTTCACCTCGCATACTCATAATCTATCGTTCACGGTTATTATTCACAGTGCAGTTTACTTTAATATTGTTATCTATAATGTAGAGTCTCCTTTTTTATTCAATAATATTTTTCCCAACTATGATCTGATAAAAAGAAGAACAACTATGATTTGGTGAAACGTTGAAGTATTCTACACTCCTCTGTTTACCCCTTCGAGGATTACAGGCGTGATGTTACTTATGATCAATTAGAAACGCTTACAGTTTATCAATTAACATCTTATCTATAGTGTAAGTAACTGACAACATTTTAGTAATGCTCAAAACGGGAACAACAGTTCATGAATTGAAAAGCGATGGACTGATACAAATTGAAAAAAAAAAATTCAATTAGATATGTAAGTTAAAACAAATGAAATAAGCATAGAGAGCGTAAGCTAAAAGTCTGATTATATTATTGGTTTTTTTGACACAATAAAATACTTACAACAGCAATATATGTTAATGATAGCAGTATAATAATGATTGTTACAATGATAATTACGACACTTTGTATCCAATGACAAGTTCCACTTACCCCCGAACACTTAAATACACTTCGACTTCAAGGGCTACTTAACCTTCTCTCTGGGTTTCTATCTTAACATTGTGTAATGAATATTAAATGATCCTCAAAGTTTGTAATGCTCATAGACAAGGTCTATTTAATGTCATCGTTGTTATTGCAATAGACAAAACGTACTTTTGACATAAATATGTAAAAGTACGCAGTGACCACAGCGAGTTGTCGATGAGTGATGGAGAAATACGTCATGATTTAAAAATATCACACGTTTATATCACTGTAGTATGATTCATTGATATATTTTAACTTTTATATATGTATATACTAATAGAGAAATAAAGAATAAGTATTGGTTACTAATGTATACAATAACGTCGTTGTTTTCATCTTTGATAATGGTTGTATTATTTTATCTGTGGTTCTTAATGTGTACTGTATCATGTAGACGGATTCTTATTCATATTTTTATATACAATATCGATATTGAAGCATTTTCAGTTCGAATAACAACTTATTTTGATTTACGCTGAAATGCACAAACAAAACAGAATGCCTATTGTTTTCAGTGCCTCTCTTGTTTTATCGGTTCAACCTTGAAAAGTGGAGACAGTTATGGGACAAAAGGAATCGCCCTACATAAGTTAAAGAATAGCGGACAGTGTCATTTGATTCCGGGACGTCTGGATGCTGGTTCCGATGGCCTTGTCCGACATTCGATCTGTGCTCTGTTGAAATGGAGCAGGCGAGCGCGTGTAACCTTTAACTTTTACCTTATTACGAGACTTGACGCGACCCGATTTGTTTTGACGTTTTATGGTAATGATTTTTGTAGAAAGCATTATTTTCAAATGATAACGTAACATAACATCACTCCTGTTTCCTCGAAGGGATACGCTGAGGACTGAACTACATTCCCATGATGAGTGTGATATTTTATACATATGTATGTACGTACCACAATTGTTTACGGGTGGGCCTACTACTATTGTCAGCCTGTTAAAAATTATTATAATATCTTCACGCCAGGTCCCTTGCGGGATAGCCAGCGAGCACCAACTGCCAAATAACATTCTTACAGACATATCATCCTCCTTCTACATTACTATTTATTTAAAGAATATGTATACAAATCGTTTGTATTCAGCAATGCACTTGTTAAGGTTTAAATTTTATTTTCAAACCAGTTTACAATAGAAATGGTGAGTTAATCGGTTCTCTTAACTGCATCTTCAGAATCGCCGTTTTCGTAGTCGGATTTTTGATTTTGTTAGTTCAGTAATCTTCTGACCAGAGGCGTTGTCCTGGAATCATTTCGGAAACATAGTCGAAAATGTTACTGGCAATAAATCAGAGTCCTTCAAAATTTTCAGTCTGCAAATATTTGTTTCTTTTTTTTCTCTTTTAAATACTATAATTATTTTACTCTGTTAACACTCACATTTTCTGATGTTTCACGATTCACAGCCCTTTCCGTGTCGTCAATATTCACATTTGACTGAGTTGGCTCGTAATTATTGGGGGTGACGGCCCTAGTTACTCCTGTTAATTTGAAATTATATTTATTACATTCTAGTAATTGAGTTTCGAAGCACACATTTCGATAAAATCAGTTAATTGTAACGGCAGTGATCGCGATGTGCGACAACAGAAAAGCATTGGTGAGACGGAGGCGAGGAGAAGGGACAGTAGATCATAAAAAGAAAATAACTATTCTTGTGATTTTAAAGTTGTATGGATCAAAACGACTTGTATGGAGTATGGCAATAGGCATACTCCTTATTTCACGTTAGTTCATATGACACATGTGAATCGTAGGAATGTACTACACTCTGCCCACCTCTTCAGGAAATAGAGGCGTAATTTTTTTTAAACTATTTTTTACGTAAATTAATTCATTGAAAGTCCAACAGAGCTACGTTAAGTAGTGTTTGTTGTTTTGTAGTGTTTATCACAGTTCTACATTCATCGTTAAATTTAACAGTTGTTACGCACCCGATCTCGACTGTGCCATTAGAATATTACTGAAATATTCCGCCAAGCTCTCGACTCTGTCGTTTGTACCTAAAAACGTCAAACATCGTATATATACATATTTAGAAATAATTTAAAATTATATGGTAACATGACTATAAATAATAATAAAAATAAATAATGTAACTATAAAACTGTTGACTATAAATGTCAATGTTTAAATCCTTTATAGGATTTTAAATAGGGATAGCAGTGATAGCCTAGTGGTTAAGAATTCAGCCTCTCACTCCAAGGGTGCTGGGTTTAAATATATGGCGCGCACCTCTTTACATAAGTGCATTTTAGTTTTAAATATCACTTACTAACGGCGAAGGAAAACATCGTGAGGAAACCTGCACACTTTAGAATTTATAAAAAAAAATTTAAAGTGTATGAAGTCTGCCAACTCGCACTTGGCCAGCGTGGCAGACTATGTCCCTTAACCTTCTCTATATGAGAGGAAAACCATATTCTAACTGTGGAATGATAAATGGGTCGAATATTATTATTATTATTATTATTATTATTTTAAATCTTTTACGTACCCAAAGCAAGTGGCCTTATTCCCGTATAATGCACCTCCACTGCAAAAAAAGAATATATCATATTTAAAAAAATATTTAAGTCATTTTTAAATTGCTTTTATTTAAAATTTAAAAAAGTTCGCTTACATATTTTCTCGACTTCTTCATCCACATGAGATAATCCAACTGAAAATAGTTTTGGGGGTTTAAGTACTTTGATACCTATGAAGAACTAAATGACCGCTGTCATATACTGTAATATGAATGTCAGGTTGTATTCAGCGACTTCCAACTCCCCAATCAGTCACTAGTTGACCTGTTTGGTCAAGAAATCTTAGCCTTGACCTCTTCACGTACAAACTTACCCATTTTACGAAAACTGCGCAGTGCTGCCGACTCTTCTGGGGTACTTTTTTGAGCCCCAATCTCTACAAAGCAAAATAATTAGGCAAGTTCAATCGGACTTATACATAAATCTTGTATCAATGTAAACGTCGTCACAGATAGAGATATTGTAAGATATATAGCGCAGGTAATGACCCCAAAAGATGTACATTATAGTATGTTTGTGGCAGTTTACTGTAATATATTTTGTAGCTCAGTATATTCATTAAGTTAGTTAAGAATATTAACACCAATCCAGGCGTCGTCACATATGTACATTAGCACGTGGTGTGGACGTCATTGCCGTTCTCGTATTGTACTCTTCAGTCAACAAAAGAAATGTCTATAGACACTGCAGATATTATCTGACCTAGACGCATAGGCCGCTCATCACCATCATCATCGTCCATGGGCTGGCCTTAGGCACCAATAGCACGCTACTGAGGTCGATCTTTAGCTCTTCGCGTCCAACCACCGCCATTGAAGATATTATATATTGTAGCTCCGCCTGTGAGGACCCTTAATCTACTAACCGTTGCCCGTATCAAACGTTTGGTTGTTGTTGCATTGCGCGTGCAGTTGGCAAGTTTCGACGTCTCCTGGATTATCGCATTCGTATCTCCAACGGCAAAGCGGTTCGTGCTTCAGATCTTTCCCAATTTATTGAAATAAAAACCACGTATGAAACAATTACAAAATAATAAAGACAACATCACGCCTATAATCCCCGAAGGGGTATGCAGAGGAGTGGTAGTACCCTCCCACGTTTCACCATTTACGTTTAAGTCCCATGGAATAGGTGGTGTGCCTATTGCTATACACCGGGCACTTAATAATAATATGTTTGCTAGTTTCACAGGCGACTTACGGTTTCGTTTTAAGATCTTATTTAATAAAGGCGAAAAAGACATACCAGCCGTTTTCTCAAGTCTCGACACTTCGTTTATCGGTTGTTTGAAGTCTTTTCGACTTTTTACGATCAGGCGTCGTTTCTTATTCAACTTTTTTGCTAACGCTATTCCTGGAACATGGCACCAACACAATCTGCTACAAGTACTCGCTTTATTACATGGATTGTGTATGGAAGTGGAAGAAATAAACATTTATTAATAATATAATTATCAATTAAATTATTCTCTAAGCCATGTAAAGTCTGCCACCCGCACTTGGCCAGCGTGGCAGACTACGGCCTGAATCCTTTTCGGAGATGAGACCCACGTCCATCAGTGGAAGAATAGAAGGGTTAAAAAAGGTAATAAAAATAAAGTACTAATTGTACAAAGACCTACCTCGACGGCTCGCGTCGACATTGCTAATTTTCTTCGACAGCACTAAAAAGATTGAAGATAAAGTGAAATTTAACTGAGTAATGTCCGTTATATCCTAATTACATACAATAAGTTTTATAATATTACGGTCTGAAAATTGTTTTTAAAACTTACATTTATATCTGCATTTCCTTGTCCCGCTCTTGACATTGACTATTTGTCCTAAAAATAACAACATAACTTAATATTTAAAAGTTACGTGGCTAGTGTTTTTAACTTATTTTGCTGGCATGTTTCTTATTATTATAGTTTCATTATTATTATATCGCATGTTCAGTTTCTTTAGGGATAGACAGAGAGCGTCGAGTGCAAGGTATCTCTTTCCTTATGGACGTTATGTTCTTCATCTACGAGTACGTCCGTCACTGTCTTCATACACGCGCGTCGATTTCGGAGACTTCTGACTTCCATTTCAGCCAATTTCTAAGCTACTCGTATCTTTTTATAACACACTTCTTAAGTGTTTATGTACATAGGCGACGGTGAGCACTATAGCTATTATATCTGCCTTTTTACCAGGCCACATATAAAAAAAATACAATTTAAAATAACTTCATCGTACCTCTCATATACTTCGCCGAAACCTCCGTTACAGGGTCTTCTTTATAATTGTCGGCACCTGCTGAATGAGAAAATTAGTCATAGGTATATCACGAGTGCTCTTCAAGAGCTTTGAATTGTATTATATTG
>DWME01007374.1:0-12683 GCA_018244795.1 Parelbella ahira ahira
TCAATATGAGAGGAGACCCATATTCCAACAGTGGAATGACTAATGGGTCGATTATTATTATTATTATTATTGCGGAGATGTCAAAGAACAATAAAAAAGTTAATTAAAACAATCCTTTAGAGTAGCGGTAGACAATTCGGCTGATGTTTTATTCTGATAATGTGATAGTTTGCTAAATTAATGATACTGTATATCTTCCAGCTAATCTCACTATAAATTTTTATATCGATAGTCTTTCCTACATTTGTCATATATGTAAACTTTTAGTTTAGTTATTAATCGTTTTTAGGTAAATAAAGTTTTACATCGATAACATGCAGAACTACAATTCTTACGATATGTCAAGACACAACATTAATAATGGCATTATCATTTTCATACATTTATGTATTTTGTGGCCTATGTTCAGCAGTGGACAGTTATAGGCTGATGATGATGATGATGATGATGATGTATTTTGTGTTAGATTTGTACTGTTATATAAAAATAATTAAATTATCATTAAAGAATGAATTTTCGAAACCTATTTTATACAATTTACATACATTTATACAATGTATATTACAAATAATGGTAAACCAGTACCTTGATAAAACGTGTAATTGCCACTTTATTGACAAGATAAATATTAAAAATTAAACATACAAGAAATTAAGACAAAATCAACATCGGGATTTTCGATTGTCGTTGAACCCCATTTTTACAAGGCAATTTCTATCTTTCAAATTTTTTACTATATCTTCGTCTGTTACGATGTAATTACATTTCCGATAACCGCTATTTGTTTCTCTCTTTTTATCTAATTCCAATCTTCCGCCATTTTAATTGTACTTATCATTTAATTGATATTGTAGCACAAAATATAATTACCTACAAAATTCCTCTTCGCACACAAACAATCATAAAATATATCTGATCACTTCGAACACAAAACGTGAATAGTCTTTGGTTACTGAAAACTGCGGGCACAACGCGACCGCCTCCCAAGAGCAGTTAAACACCGACTGAAGGGTAAAATAACAGTAACTGAACGCTTAAAGCAATACGTGTATCCGAGCTAAGTTACGTTAATGTAATACGAATTGAATACAGGGTAAAATATAGCTTTTTGATTCTGAATAACACACTAAATCACACCTCTGTTTCCCGGAAAAATTTGGCAGAGAAATGTTGTACTCACATGTTAAACTATGATATTACATAAATATATTCGTACAATTTCTAAATTTAGGTAATGTAATACGAATTGAATAAAAAGTAAAGGACAGCCTTTTTGTCTCTGAATAACACACAACATCACAACTCTATTTTCTATAGGTAATATAATTTCTATAGGTAATATAATTTTTTTAAACGTAACAAAAAATCTGATATACTATTGTAGACTACTATTGTGAAAGAATGCATGGAAAACACCTCTACATTCTAGTTGAAAATTAATTTCATAACACGCAAACATCCAAGCTTACATAAGAAGCTCTTATCTTATCTTTCATTGGATTGAAATTACACAATGTAAACTTAGAACTACTAATAGGCTAGTAAATAATTGTTCTAAATCCGCACTCTGACGCCGCTCTATAAATTAAACCGCTCATTTTACAACCCCTGATCAAACTGCTATAACTAACAGCGTTAAGGGTTGTTCAGCTACACGTAGACACCTCACCACAGATACATGAATGGAGTTCTCACAATCTCTGGTTGTTCTACATATATTTATTAAGTTGCACCAACTAAGTGAAGACTGTTACGATTGGTGTAGGAAGTATAATAAAATAATTGGTAAGTGTCACCTCGTCACCATTGAATACGTCTCGTCTACATTTACATATATCAGGATAATAGTGACAATGATAGAACGAATACTTATCACACAACATTCTATGACGCCCTTAATGAGCACCCTTATGCACTTCCATGGAGGGTTTTGGCTCATAATTCCCCAAGCAAGACATGCGGCTTAGAAATTCTCGATTATTAGATCCTTTCTTTCCTAATTAGCTAAGTTGAAGTATTCTAAGAAGAAGTAGTATCATATTTCTTACCAGGTATATGTAATATATACATATGTATAGTACAGTGTACTAC
Organism: Parelbella ahira ahira; assembly: GCA_018244795.1. NCBI lineage: Eukaryota > Metazoa > Arthropoda > Insecta > Lepidoptera > Hesperiidae > Parelbella > Parelbella ahira. Next base: position 2,092 of record DWME01007374.1, read on the forward strand.
AGCCTCAGTACCGAATAAAACTAAGAAACAGCCTCATGAAATTGTACTACATATATGTATGTACATACATCGCGCAAAACTAAATCAGAATGCTTTATAGAAAGGTGCTTATGACGATTTAATACTCAGTAAATTCAAAATGTCTGTATGTCATGACGTCAATATCCAATAATTTTACTGCATTGTGTCTACTAATGACACTGCAAAGGCATTAACTGCTAATGATTGTGGTGCAAACAGAAACAGATTTGAATATAGATAAACTGCTACACATTCTGTTTGTTTATTGTGCCCTTGAGGACGTTGTGTCAATCGTACCCGCCTTTTATTGAATTGATATACATATGTATGATACCCAGATTGCAATTTTGGACATAACCAGTGAGTTTGGACTTTTGTATCTGGTATAGATTGGTATCTGGTATGGATTACAGCGCATAAAACCATGACTAATAGTATATACACTGTAAAAATTCCATTGAATATATTACACAGCATGAGAAATTAAATAAAATGTCTTTCTCGAATCTATCATACACTCTACCTATAAACGAAGTATCTATATGTCGTAAACAACGGAATCGGTAAAATTACGACATTTTAGCAAAATAACGAATAATAAACTAATTACTAATTACAGGCGTGATGGTACGTTAATTAAATAAATTATTCAATAACCAATTATAGCTCATTTTCGGTCGAAATTGAAACCGTTACCGAATACGCGACTCTTTTTGTCAGCCGACACCGCAACACAGTTACCGTGGTTAAAAGTAACCAGAACTCTTATTTTATTCTTAAATGTAATATTATCCTTAGTTTCGAACAGTTAAAGGCAAACACCGACAACATAGGTATTTAAATTTTAAATTAACTCCATAAATGTTTACACTCGAATCACCTAACGATTAAACAACAGACAATGAACTGTGGTGTATTTCAAGAAGCAGCGAGTAAATCTGTTAAGAACGTACCTTAGAGCGCCTAATAACTGGCGAACATTAGAGCAGGCGAGCCAAAGATTCGGCTGGTTTTTTTTTAATTTTCAGCGCTAGCAAACAGGCATACGGGCCATCTGATGGTAAGTGGTCACCGTCGCCTAAGCACGTGTGCAACACCCGAAGCATTGCCAGTGCTTTGCCGGCTTTGACGGAGAGCTCTTTTCACGCTTCTCTTGAAGAACCCCAAATCATAGCGCTCTGGAAATACCTCAGAGGGAAGCCCATTCCACATTTTGCGCGTTCGCGGTAAGAACGAACGCGCAAGCCGGACCGTGGAAGACCGCTACGTTTTCTGATTCCGAAACTGTAACTAACTCCTGGTATTTTGGCCATAAAACCAGCACCCCTATCGGCCACTAAGCGAAATTATAACGATTTCGATACACGACATTCTTATAAAGCAATGAAAGTTGGATCGTATATAGGTACTTACTTCAATTTCCAGGGTCATCTTTGTTCGTAACAAAATAATTTTATACTGTTATAGCCAGCTGCCAGACAACGACATACTCGTAATATTCGCATCATTGCTGTATTCCCAAGTTTACGGCACAGCTGTAAACCCTCCATCCTCGCGAGTCAGTTTCATATTTCGTCCGCGTGTTGCGGCCGGTAAAACAATTATTGGAATATTATTTATCTGTAATAACAATATTTATATGTATTCACTGCTTATCCGAGTTTTGCGTTCAGTTTTGCGGTCCTTAGTCGTTTATTTTTAAGGGTTTTTAACAGTTTGAAATATTATTACAGTTATAATAAATACTACATATTATCTACAGACTATTTTAAAATTTATAGAACTGAATAGTTGGATTCACTGCTCCCACGCTTGAAGCCTTTAGGTCTTCAGGACTCCCCCCTACGGGAGCAGTTACTGAAAGAACGGGATCTATGAAAATTTGTAGGTGGTTGAATAAACAGTACCAATTAGGTACCCCCTTGCGATGTAAACAGGCTAAGAAAGAAATGGTAATGGATAAAACATTGTGTGAGCTTACACAGGTGCTTATGAAACCGCAAGGAGGAATTCTAAAATTAAATAATTCAATCATTGTTTCGGTACTCGAAGATGCAAGGTTCTCGCCTCGAGCGCCGGGATGAGAGAATGATAGACGGACAGAACTCAATTTATCTATATTTAGACGGACTGTTTATTATCAAGAGCTATTTAATCCGCACGGAAGCGTGGGTGGTTGATATTGGTGTTTTTCTACCGGCAATCAGAACGTCCAATATTTTTGCAAGTTTAAAACTCTGAGACGTAAGTATGTTGGCAAATAAATTAAACATGCGAGTAGCTTGGAAATATTCAAGATTTTTTGGAAATTGTGATTAAGACATATAAAAAAGAAGAAACCCTATAACAAATTATTGTGTAACAACCAATAACAAAACATGTGAATACTATATTGTTAATTGTAGGTAATATCCGAAGGGGTAAACAGAGAATTGTAGTACACCCCCGCGTTTCACCAGTTACGGTTAAGTCCCACAATGAAATAGGTGGTGAATCTATTGCCATACACCGGACACACATCCAGACTTCCAGTCACTACTAGAAATTCTAGATTAGAAAAATCCCGATAGTACCCGATCCGGGATTTGGACCCAGGACCTTCCGATCGGCAGTCGCGCTTGCAACCACTCGACCAACAAAGCAGTCTTTATCTATTATATTATATCTTTATCTATTATTATTATAATTGTGTCTGTAATAATTTTACTATCTATCTGTGTAGTTATTTATAATTAAAAGTCATCTTAAATATGTAATATGACCTTCATGTGAAATACTGTTGCTGAGAAGTTACGTGCGCCTAGCGCCATCTATCATAAACTATTTTAACTACATATAAAATTAAAATGGACGTTTGGTCTATTGCTCCAATGGTTAGTAAAACATATTATAGAGCTAGCGGTTGTGGGTTCGATTCGCAAGTAGGTACGACAAAAAAATATTCACAAGAAGAACACAATTAATAAATTAGTTCTTCAAAATAAGTTATTAATTAAATTCCCGATTAGAATATCACGGGCTTCTCTTAATTTGAGATCAGTTGCCATCTTTGCTTTTATTTTACAATGATTTCATAGAAATTTGATTTAAGAAACGTATTTTAATTGTTTCATAATAATGCTACTTGTTTCCATTATAATTTATAGAAAAAACACATGTAATAATCGTAAGACAATTGTAATTTTTAAAAAAACTGATCTCACTTACCCATATCTCTTCTGGAATTATAAGTTTAGTGATTGTATAAATAAAATTTAAAGATCTCAAGTGTTTTACGCTAAGTATTAACTTATATGAAAAATAAATCTTTATATTTGTTAAAAATGAATACATGAATGGTACGTCAGCGTCATTGCGGAGCGAATGTTGGCAGGCGCTGAAGATTGTAAGAATTCTCAGATTAATACATGTAATATTATTTTATATTGAACAGTTATATTTTATATTTAAACACCTAAAATGAATATTTTTGTGGAGAATACGATACATTTTTCTGTGTATGAATATAAAATTGTCTTTAAAACACTTATTTAGAAATCTATATTATATGTATATAACAGTGCAGAGGAAAAATAACTTGGAGTTAGGCGTTTGGGAGTTGTCCAAATGTCTAATCATTAAATCTCATTTATGCAATACCGATATAATACCGATATCGCTTAAATGAGTGTGTGTATACGTTTTAAATTATAGAATAATTAATAATTTCCATTTTTTTTAATACATGAAATCGCGAAAACTGTATTTTATTATTCTAGTAGAAATAATTATGCATATTTGGATGTTGATAACAGTTCATAATATTTTTAAGTATACTTATTAATGTTTTTATATTTAATGGCTTGAAAATATTTTTGACCGGTTAGCCAAGACAATAGTAATAATATGTATTACCATTTTACTAGGAAATCAAAAATTATTTTAATTAGTGTCACGAACGAAAAACCATGGGTCTCCAAATCCAACGTTGTGTAGGTAAATATGAAATTGATGTAATAATAAAATTATTATCAAATGAAACAGATTAAGATAACGCTTATTTATTGGAGAATAATAATAACAACTTGCTTACAATAAATATGTTCTAGTCAGTCTGAAACAAAAAACCCGGTAATATTTTTGAATATTTTAATATTTCTTTAATTTTACTTCACATAATTATTATAAAAACTAATCATATTTTGGGTTTTCATTCTTTGGAACTCTTGCTGCCGCTATCGCTGCTCGACTTGTCTTGGATGGGGATGCTCCTTTCTTCCAGTGGTTCAGCTCTAAACGCCACTAACTTCAACTTTCCTTTATCCAGATGGCACTCAACACGTTCAGGTGGGAATCCTTCAGGTAACAAGAACCGTCTCTCGAAATGGCTGCGAGTCCATCCATCTTCCCGTTTCACCTCCATTTTACCTTCCACCATTATCTCGTTGCCAACTGTCTTCACTTGGATCTGCTCTGGAGTGAAGTTCTGAACATCTAGATGCACTTCTACTTTCTTCCCGTCAACTTTGACCTCCGAATCAGAGTAAACACCTTCAATTCCTTGTTCGAGTTCGCGTGGCGCTGTCACCTGTCTCATGTATTTCAACGGGTCCCTGAAGAATGGATCTTTTACAAACACAGCAAATGGATCTTCAAGAACTCTCATGACAGGATCCCTGTGCGCCAAATTCCTCAAATGTCGCAACCAATACGGGACTAGTGACATTTTCGTTCGTTTTCGCGTTTCCTTAGATACGATTAATCGTTTGTTTGTTTATTTTCAACTGATGCGATCCGAACGCTTCGCAGTCTTTATATACTCTCGACGCGCGCGCTATCTGTTGTCGAGAAAACTGGGGAGTTTTCGCGAAAGTTCGCGAGAATACTTGATAATTTGTTAATAGTATATAAGCGCCACCTGTTGTTGAGTAGCGTAAATCTACAGTTTAATATTATATTTGTTATTGTTCGTTGTAAATATTGTTAAATATTCAGTTCGTGAATTATATCTAGTCTATGTTAAAAATATTACCCATTTATTATTTCAATTGTTGTTCACATTAAATTTTTCTGATAATGTAAAAAAGTATAATGTATAAAGTACAGCAACGACATCTTGAGGGCAATAGATTAACTAGATTAGCTGGACATTAGTTGTGTATAGTTATGGAGTACAATGTATATAACATTACTATGTATGAAAATCAAAATTTGTATGTGACATATTGAAGTCTTAGAACTAAAAACATATTGTAATAAATTTTATCATTGGCTGGCCTGGCCTAAATAATCACGAAAAAATCAATGCAGAATATATAACATTGCATAATATTTTTGAATTGTTATAACAGAATGATGAAATTTAAAGATTACTTAACTCACCATCGTTGTTCTTCAAGAATCATATTGATGCAGCTAATTGATTATAAGTAGGAGATACAAATAGGTATTAGGATAAAATTAGAACATTTTATCATCGTAATCAAACCGTGTTACGCAAACTTTGATAAAGTCATACATTGATATATATCTTCACGCCAGACCCCTTAGGGGTTAGACAGAGAGCACGGAGTGCCGAATATCGATATCCATGCATAAATGCCGTGCTTCTTTCACATTCATCAATCTATTCATACATACACATCGATTTTACAGACTTCTAACTCCCCCACCAGTCAGAACTCGATCTATGAAGTCATGTTCAAAATAAAACGAATAAAGTCAGAAGAATACTGAATATGTACACCGATTATCATAAATTAAAATTCAGGGTTTCTAAGACGATAAGAATAAAATAACACTTTTACTTAAATAACGCTTTTTAAATTGTGCCTCCGCTAAATTGTGCCCAAACTGTGCCGCCTGCCCAATGGCATAAATGTGGCTGACACAATTATTGTCAGCCTCATTTATTTATTACTCAACTTTGATCTATCCTATATTCAGTTTTTTATTAAGCATACTAGAGCAAATTTCAAATTAAACCTTTTCTCATAGAAGTATCCAGAAAAAATCAGTAGGCAGGTACATTAAAAATAGTACAACGAAACACATTTGTCTCATCCATCCATCCACAGGTGTCCGTTCCTGTCCGCCCGTGGCCACCCGAGCCTGCTCCTGCCAGCCTGTGTCAGCTGTTTGCCCATCCCTGCCCACCCATGTCCATCTGTGACAAATGATTATATGTATATACGTAAGAGCATATCGTATGTGGCGGCTCAAATCAACGAGTATTCATTCCTCTTGCGGCTATTGGTTGATAAACTTGAGTATTTGCCGATCACGTACAAGGATTCCAGTAAACATCAGTATTAAAGCATGCCCAGTTTTTAACACCAATTATAAGGCAATATACATATCTGTAAAAGGCTGAGTACCTACTGGAGCAGGGCTGACTATATAATGGCTTAGCCTATGTAATTTGTAGTAAGCTAGCATAACATTTAGTGCTTGTTTTATTTGAAGATGACATCACCGCTGGACCTATGCCTCTCCAATAGCACACCCTTGAGCCGGATCCAGTTGCTGGTATATTACGTAGAGTATAGCAATGTTTTGCTAAGAATGTGTCAGGTCGGTTTTAAAATTTTTACTAGGTACTGTTTTTCACAGTACATATAATTTTATATGTTTTTCATAATATAGGGTATATTATGAAAAACATATTACATTATCGCATTGACGGATTTATTAAACTCATGTTTTCTGTCTCTGTCCAGCGATTTTGTTCTCTAGCTTTATCAAAGAACAGCTTTTAGCCGCATACTTTTCTAATAATCAACTATTTGGAAACAGTGGATGGTTGTAGATCATTCTTCTGCGTCTTAATGGCAGACAGGATTTGTCCAATCCCTTTCAAACATTGCCGCCTTTACACCTGCTTACGTCAGATATTGGCGTTAGATTATCCAATGGCCAATACACTATACCGGATATGATCCGTGTATTTTTTAAACAAGAATACTGCGTTTTATGGCCCCTTGGCATAATAAGAATAATATTTCAAAACGTAAGATTAACGTTCAATAATTTAGATTACTGCTGTAATTTAAACAAGTGAGCTGATGAAAACAGGAATAGAATAGGGTAAACATCTCTACCCTTCTCAGTTCCACTTAATTCCAATACCTAGGGCATGAGCGAACCCAAAAGTATTATCTAAGGTACTCGTACGATGGAACTAAAGTACGATCTATGTTTAGTTATGTTTTAATTTCCGTGACGATTGTCATCGTTTAGCAGAGTCTATTTGCGTCAGCGGCTACACTATACTAGTTACAGTTACAATATATTTGCTGTTACAATAAGCGTCCAATATTTAATACGTGCACAAAAGATTAATATGAAAATATCATTATTATATTTTGTAAAGGCTACACTACCATTGTATTAAAATATTTAAAATCTATTTATTATCATCATCGGCCTGTTTAAACCCCGATGGACACAGGCACCACGCTGAGCATGCTTGAGGATCGCAGAGTACGGTTTCTCGCATCGCCTACGTTGCTGCTCGTTGGCGACACTAGTATCCCGGCATGTCGGGTTGGGAGACATTGTGTCTCCGCCCCGACATTGATTTTTTATACTCTTTATGTTATAGAAAACTTAAGGAACCCTTTGCTTCGTTTTCTTGCCGTATCACTATACTCAAACTGGTTAGTAAATTGAATATACGAGTATATTTTCATTAGGCAAGTAACACATGAAAATCGACTGGCATTAAAATAAATAGCTTAAAACGACCGCTTTTCAAAATTGGATCAGTGAGTAAGTACTGGACGGACATATCTACAAATATAAATTCCGCAAATTGTAATGTTTTCCTACTAAACATTTATAACAGCTAGATTTTTTTAATCAGTAATAAAAACGAGTCCGGAAATCATCAAAATTTGATAAATATAAAGAAAAAATATTTTGCTGATTCTCGAGTAAACCGTGGGTAAAACGATAACATACTTGCGTGATCAGTCGTGAGAAGCTTATTCTAATAGTAGGTATATCATGTATATATTTTTTAATATATTGAAAATATTGACAACCGGATTTAGTTGTAAACAGCTAATAGGATATTTTAGTATTAATTATCGTTGTGTCTGTTATTAAGAGATTCATTTCTGGACCAGTTATTCTTCTATTTTTCCTACTTGTTAGTCTTATATCGTAAAGACTCGAAGCTTGACTTTCTACACATTTAACAGCTACTGGACATCTAACACCTGGACACAATATGTGTGTGTTTTGAAGCAATGAAGGGTTATTAGAGAAGCTTTGAGTTTGCATTAGTTCGTAAAGCACGCCGTAACAATATCGACAAAGCGCGCCACTGAGCTCGGTCTTCAGCTCTCCGTATCCAACCACTGCCAGTCACTTTGTACAACATAATGGGCCGTACAAAGAATTATATTTAATAAAAATATAATATAAAGGTAAATAATAAAGGTAGTGCCTGCGGTAATCACCTAAGTATAGAATCCCTTTATGATTGTAGGAAGCGAACCCTTTGTAAGCAAACTCCGCAACCTAACAAATGAAGTTGATAAGTCCTACAAACACCCTAACAAGATCTAACTTGTACAATACACATATTGAACATTATCATTACACGTGTGAAACGCGTCGTTGTCCACAGTGGGGGCTGACTTGTGCCTATATATAGACGAACTATTTTTGTTGATTCCTCAAAAATCGATCTTATAAATTTGTGGCCAGTTTTAAGACTGTTATAGCGTGTTTCATAATGTTTGTGCTTATCTTTGCGCTTGCACTATGTGCTGTAAACTGCCAACCGGTAGAGAAATCTGACAATGGTAAGTCATACTTTTTTCCAAAACAATAGAAAATGCCTCGGCGGCTAATTATTTTTCACTATTAGAATGTTATTTTTTTATGAGCTAAAATGTGAAAGACAATATTGTGTATAAACGTGCACACAATCAAAAATCTCCACAATACCATAATAAGTAAATAATATGAACTCTGTTTTGCCGCAATGAGGCACCGTGGCTGTCTGTATCCTCACCCTTCTCATTATAAACGCAGACCTGTGTACAACAGTTAAACGATGGCAATATAAATTATGATGAAGCAGAAGATCCTAGTTATATGTCGCCTTTTACCTAGTAAACACTACTGAAATACGTTCCCATACTCATCCGGTTCTGAGAGTAATACGTCGTCTTCCAGGAATTGCCCACATTTGGTCGCTCCTTGTTTTTAAATATATCCTTTAGTTCCCTATACATCTCAATTTTTATCCTGTTCGGGGGTGCGGTCACTAATACCTATAAACGAAAGCAATTCTAAAAGGTTCCGGAAATTTACCTGAGAAGAAGCACGTATTTTCAATACCGTTCCAATGTTAATATTATCTTGCGAACATAAGATTCATAACAGTTTGCCCCGAAATGTTGCTTACGATAATATGACAACCTATTTATAGATACATAGCAAACCATAGGCCTAGTTTTATGCGTATTTTCGTTTACTTTTAAACAAATCGATCGACTTCCTTCCAAATTTTACTATGTAATTATTGGTTTATAAGGCCATTGTAATAAATGTTAAATAAAATAAAGAACGGACAAACACTTATGCATCGTGGCCAGATATACAATAGTTCACTGAAAGCGATTCCTGCAGTTTTCGAATATCTAAGACAACGGAACATCGTACAACACTTTCGAAGTTCGAACTAGAATTGAGACAGATCTAATAGAATGAAATTTCTCAGCATAATAAATACAATTGTAACAATATAGTTCAAATAGCACTTTGTATTGACTGTTTCATTGGTCGAGTGGTTACGAGAGCGATTGCCGATCGAGAGATCTTGGGCTCGATACCCGAGTATTATTGAGACTTTGTAACTTAGAACTTCTGTTTTTAGTGTTTAGTTTGTTGTGGTGACTCGGAGTCTGAATTTATGCCGCTTTGTGGGAGTGTACTGCCCTCCTCTGCCTACCTTAATGGGAATATCAGCCTTTACAGCAGTGATGTTACACTACAACTTGCATTAGTATACCTTAAAACATTGTTTCAGCTCTAGCCAGTTCCGTCGAAGTTCATGGACGGCTGAGATACGCACACAGCATGGGGAAGAGGTTTATAAATCCATCGTTAACTTATGGCGGTTTTAGCAATAGTGTTATTTCCAAGATACGAGCTAAAAGAAGGTAACCTTAAGACGCCATGAAAGATAATTCATTTTGCTTGTTGCGAGGCAACGCTTCAAGAATTTAAGCGGTTGCAAATTTCAAGCAATCTATGAATTTGAATATCAAACTCAACAAAACATCAAGCGCGGTTAACTTTTGGATAGTTGACTGTTACTTGTAAATGTTGACGAGCGATGCTATACATTACAGTTGTTTTATTTTTCTGGAGTTACAATGACAAAGAGTATAGTTAACTAACTTGAATTCGTGGCACTTGATTTACAGCTTCAGGCCTTTTAGCGTTTTCTAACACAGACCTTTGGTCCATAGATCAGTGAACCTGACTCTTGGGCCAGGGTTGTAAATGATACGTAGTGTAGGACGCCCTCCGGCCCGGTGGAATGACGATCTGCGAAAGGATGCAGGCAGATG
>DWME01007375.1:0-12682 GCA_018244795.1 Parelbella ahira ahira
GCTAATGATGCCCTATCCGGTATAAGACAGCCGACCCGCTGTAGGCTGTATAAATACCATTGTTCGCAATACATAGTAGAGTTAAACCAAGAATGGTACAGTATACCCATATTTATTTACAGCAGATTACTTTAGTTGAAATGGATTGTATATACATATAACATTGCTAAATATATTTGTGCTTTAGGTCTGGCTGATGGAACAGTCAGAAGTCTCTGAAAACGGCGAGCGTTTTAAGAAATAAGTTATAAATGCAGAAGAAATTATATAAGGATAGAGATTATTAGCATTCGGTGCTCTCTGTTTATCCCGTAAGGAACCAGACGTGATAACGCCACTATTCGGTCGGAAGAATGACTTCTAACCCTACAATATTATAGTTAACATCTTTAAGGACTCCGAAGTACACCCACATTACTTGAAAGACATTGGTAGGTATGCCAGGTTTAGAGCGCCAACACTGATAGGCACATTGTCCGTGCTAAATGGTGTTCTGAATTGGAATTCGAACCTGCTCTTATTTTTTTCAATCCCAACTACTATCGGGATCGGACAAAAGAAACGTCCAGGCATTGTAAAAAATATAAATGTAAAATCTATAATGTTTTCAGGGAAATTGTCCCTGAAATAAAATTACACTAACTTGGTAATGAATATATTTTTAAAAACGGTCTCCATTTTCTACACGGTCATTATAATCCGTCTTCATTTTCTACGCGGTTCTTGGAAGGCGAATAACCTAAATAAATAGTTGAGATTCCATTACTTGACCGTAAAGTTGCATCTGTGACCCGAGGTGAGGCTTCGATCTCATTTTAGATTGGCTCTAATGTAGACGTTCCTATCCGCAGCAACGCATTAATGATACTCGTAGGTGGAGTTCAGTCCGTTAACCAGTGAACTAGGAATATGTATACTATACATACATTTCTATAAGTACATAAAATTGGTTGTATACATATATTTCTTTAAGTAAATAAAATTGATGACTGATTGTGTTGAAATAAAGATTTTGTTTTAAATTCTTACGATTATTTACATGCCACCAAAACATAAAGGAAAAATAATATCATGCTTGTATTTCCCCAAACGGGGATTTTTGTGCCTACAAAAGAGTAGTCTCCTAAGATTCACCAGTCATATATTACGGTCAATGGAATAAAGGGTGAGCCTTTGAAATCCTCGCTTAAAGTTTGGTTGTCTGGGCTAGCTCCGAATCGGTTGAACTGATTTTGACGTGACTTTTAATGACAAGGGACTTTTGGAACAGTAATTTAACTCAGAATTGAACCAAGAGGCGCTCAATCACGGCAGGAGATAGGACCCGAATAAGATTTGCCCGGGATCTACCATGTTACCTATATCTACCGTGAAGCGATTATTACTGTAACTGTTTTCGATCTGAAAGGAGTGGCTGTCCATCCACGAGTATACCAGAGACGACTAGCTTAGTCTTCAGGAGTAGCAACACTTCTTTAGCCAAAAGACAAAGGACACATTTAGGACAAAGAGACACATAAGCACAGCTAGCAATTGTTAGTAACTATACTAATATTTATTAAACGACTAATGATACTAACAGTGAATATGTCTGATTCCCTATCACATTTCACACTAGTCAATAATCTTATTAACAACACCTTGTACTAACTGGTTTAAGTACCGTTAAAACTTTACTTAGTCCTACTTGAAGTCAATAGCACATGTCTATGGTTACTTACAATTATCACTTGCTGATTTTTCTTCTCTGTTCTTTAAAAAAAATCACATTAAATATGATCGAATAAATAATTTGTATTTATTTTTTTATCTTTTATGGTCGCTAACAAAGAGCGGTCTCGGTGCTAACTGTCATTTTCACCAATTAAAACAGGTGATGATGAAAAGTTGGAGTAGGCACCTAATCCACTTAGTATCTAAAAGGAATAACAATTCAAAATACGTATTATAAAATAAATACTAGTACGAAATATATAATATAACAGTATGTATATGATATATACGGTTAGATATATATGAGTATATACGTGCATATCCACCTCCATATCATATTTTTGCAACACGATGAAAGTCACGGATAATCGCCAATAAACATAAAAACACGTTTCTTATAAAATTGTTGTCACAAATCCCTTTCAAAAGTTTAATCCAATTATGAAATTATTTGTACAAGTTCCACGAGAAATATTCAAGTCAATGTTTTAATAACACGTTATGTCAATCACTGGTACATTTACCCGTATATAAAGAAAAAGTCAATAATTTAACGGAAAGCGATCACGACACTCACAAAATGGACCAGATCCTTAATGGTATCATACTTTGTGCCGATATAATGACACACCGTTTTAAGTATATTGCTTCTTATGCCTTTACGTTTAAAGGTGACGAGAGGGGCCGTCATGAAATGAAAAATGCACTCGTAATTAGCGGGGTACAATGAGACCGGTTAAGTGGTAGTGGCCGCGGGCTAAAGGTTATCGATCTCGCTGATACAGTTTTCATGCCATTTCCTTTCTCATTCAGTTCTTAATTCATTCGATGACTCGAAACCCGTCTTGCACTCTAATTTTCTCACGAACGCATGACTTTTTGTTTCCCGCTCTCTCATTTTTATTCAATCAAATTTGAACTTAAACATTTTTGGGTACCCATACAAAATTTGAAATTGTCTTCCGGTTTTGAACGGTGACCGAATTAAAATAAACAAAGCTTCTCGATCTTTTGATTATATCTGCGATAATCTTGATCAGATTACGAGTTCTACGGAATTGCGAGTACAGCTTTTTGTAATATTCTCATGGCTTCGAAATTATATTAGTATTATTTAGAATGACAGTTTCATATCACAGCGCTTACGGTATTAAATATTATTTTAAAAATTATGTTCTTTATAAAGCTTAAGATTAAATGTCACTTGCTGTAATAATAAGGAAATTGTCTTGCAGATCATCATCATCATCAGTGTACTTCCATTCACTGCTGGACTTAGGCCTCTCCATGTCTGTCTGGCGTACTTTAGAATTCTACTTAATGTTCACAAGGCATTTGATGTTTAGTTAAAGAGCTGAGAGAGAACCGTATCCGACAATGAAAAGATTGATGACCTAAAGTTAATAGAATTTAACTACCTATAAGGAAAGCAGTGCGAAATTATTTTACTATAATGTTCGCCTTCTAGAAATACCACCACGGAAAACAATTAACACATTGCTTTGTGGAAGTTGACAACGTCTATTCACATTATTCCGATATTAATGTCTGGTTCAATGCACACAAATATCTATGAAATGTTAAAAATTCTTTTCCCTTCGGATTCGGCGGACAAAAGCAGACGCGATTAGTTCCTTGCTAACCGTATTAGCACATTTTATTCATATGTCAACGTAACACATGTTAAAAGACAAAACAAAATAATCCAGCAGCTACCGGCAGTAAAAAAGCACAGGAAATATACTTCCTCGATCAACAACACAGTCAGAAAGGTCTGCGACACGAAAACATTTCTCTTTGTATCAAATTATAAGTTTCGTTCATGAAAGGCTTATCGCGTTTATATTTAGTATCAGTTGTCCGGCTACAGTCCGTTCTGTACACTGGAGAAGTAAACATTGCTGCAGATCAATAGAAATAATAGCAGCAAATATCCCCTCCAATCAACAACAAAGTCAGAAAAATGTATAATACAAGAAAACATATATTCTCTTTGAACGAAATTATAAATTTCGTCCACTAAACGCTTATTGCGTTTATATTTGGTTAAAGCCAGTTGTCTGGCTACTGTCCGTTCTGTAAGTTGGAGCAATAATGAGAGCGTGTCGATGCTTATTGATAAAAACACGTATAAATATGACAGTGCAGTATATCGGCGGAGATAAAAGGGGGCCTGCACTTACGCGCCATCTCGTATTCACAGTGTTGCCCGAATATTGACTTTTTCTGAATATTGAATATTCTGACGATATGTCAGTATTATAATATATCTTATACGTATGTAATAACAATTTCACCAGACTACCAATGGTCGGCAAGAGAGATGTTGCAGGTTTGTAATTGAATACTTATTATCATGTTATATCGTTACCAGATCACCGGGATTCCGATAATCAGAGAAGTTACAGAATTGACCACATTTTGTGCACTCATTGCTGTCTTCAATCATAAAATTCAATATAAAACTATTATCTACTGGTAACTGCTACGCGTCTATGACTTATTGCTCCTTTGTGGCTAATCATTTTAGAAATATTTACTTAGGCGGCATGTATTTATGGACTTCATTATCGGACGTGTTCTTCAAGAAGTCCTATTCAATAACCTTTTATGAACTACCATAAACCAATTTTGCTGGAACTAAAAAAAACTGAAACAAGTTAGCCGGGACCTTAGCTAGCGAGTATCCATATTACGGATGGATTTACGTATGGAAAATACACGTGACAATATGTATGGATATGCGACGAGTTGAAGATCGAGCTTACTGGCGTGCTATTGAAGAGGTCTCTGTCCAGGAGTGAACGGAAACAGGATGACAATATTGATGATGACGATAATGATATGTAGATATAGATATAAATACTTTCGGAAATATTAGTAAATGTAAAGAGCATAATTTTTGAGACAATTTGTATTTTTCACAGCCAGATACAAATCTCGGCGATAGAACTTAATTATGTGTCATATTATTTCGTAGTTACAAATTAAAATAGGAGAAACGGTACCTAAAACAATTTCAGAAAAGTGGAGATTTATAATTAAAATATTGACCCCAGGTGCGTACTATAAATACAAGGGCACCGATGGAATGTGTTATAGTTTAAATGAGGCTGCGCGGCAGTGGAACCGGTCTGCGCCCGCGCAACTTCGGGGAAAGGCCGCCATGATTTATAGCTAAAATTAAAACTCGCACGAGGACCAAGGAAATGAGTGCAGCCGAATTGACCGCTATTATCGATAATGTTGAAGCTAGTGTAACGAAGTTGTGTATGTGTTGGTGGCTAAATACAAAGAGACTACATAGTTATTATAACAATGGGTAAAAATCGAAGCTAATAACTCTGGTGGTAAATAAAAATGTGATTGAAATTTTCCCTGATTTTTTATTATTGAGCGTCACCTACCGCTCTCAAAGGTCTTCCACCTTTCGAATATACCTACGTTGTGCCCGTTGCTTGTTAGCAACAATTGCATTTGCAGTCAGCCGGAATTTGGTTTTAAACTAATTATCATCCAAACATTTTCATTGCCATTATCGAGCATCGTGTTCAATCAGTCAGAGTCAACAATGAGGATATTGAGGGGATATAAATGTAGAAAGGATTCGATAGGGTCGTACTTTATCACGTGCACTATTCAATTTGTACTGTATTATAAATATACAGAAGTATTCGCAGAATTTGAATGTAAAAATAAATAAATGGCCGGACTAATAATAATACTTGATACGCCGATTATAACATTTAAAAACTGTCGAAACTGAAAAGGTTGCATATCTTGGACAAATGCTCAGGCAAGAAAATTTGAACTTTAGCAAGTACTTAAGCAAAGTACCTACTTAAGGAAAAAAATACGGAAAAAGGATTACGGACGCCAAATGCTATCCAGACATGTAGTAGGTAGAAAATCCCAACCAACAAAAAGTTACCGAGTACGTTTTACAAATATCTACGTTACTTTTCGGTATTTTATAAATTTAAAACAACATTTTTGACTGCTTCGTTGGTCGAGCGGTTGCAAGCGCCACTGACGATCGGCAGGTCCTGGATTCAAATCCCGGGTCGGGCGCTATTGGATTTTTCTAATTTAGAATTTCTAGTAGTGACGCGGAGTCTGGAATTGTGCCTGGTGTATGGCAATAGGCTCACCACCTATTCCATGGGACATAAACGTTACTGGTGAAAACGTGGAAGTGTACTACATTCCTCTGCCTACGCCTTCGGGGATTACAGGCGTGATGTTACCTTTTTTAAAACAACAATTTAAATAAATGTAGCCCGAGCTAAGAGAAAACAAATCTTTAGCAGCCATAAACTGCTCGCAGACACTACTATATTTCATTAATTATATTATCCTGCCAAGAAGGGATGCAGAGGGCTCCTTCAGGTCGGGTCAAGTGCTATGCTATTAATATAAAGTTTTGCCTTTCCTACCCACATAGAAAAGATACTTTCGAAACAATGGACCACGAAGAATATAGTGTCAAAACGTTGACACTGTATGGGAGCATACATCTTTGCTCCGAAGCTTTAAACAATACGCTTTATCCAGCAGAAAGATAAGCGAGAAGTAAAGAATCGTCATATAATTTCTGAGGCAGTATTGTTCTTATTGGTCCATCAATCGCCGATATGCGTTGCCTGGTGTACCGAAGGTATATATTGCGCGTCTAGATAAAATCGCGCCAGTCGCGCCGCGGTGCCCGTGGCGTTATCTTGATCAGGGAGCTGGTAACTGCAGCCCGCGGGTCGTTCCATACAAATTGTATGGCATATCTACTGCTACTTTTGGGCATAGTTAACCTTATAGTTTTCTTGTACGATGTTCGTGGCCGCTAATGGGGCCGATTCATCGCGTCAATGGTGTGAGAATGGCCGATAGTACGTTCGATACTATTCGCATTGTATCTCCATGCCATATTGGAACGGATCGATTCGTTCTGTCCTATCAGCGTTCATTGTGTCTCTTACAAGACGCATTTAATTGCTACAGTTTAATGATAGCCGTGATTTTATTGTTGCTAATATTAAGCGCGTTTAAAACAGAGTCTAAAGTTTTAGTAGTAACAATAGTATCACAAGTACATTATAGACATAATAGATTGCTTTTTAACTAACAAAAGGGATATAATAATGATTACATGAACACAGTTGACATTTTGGAAGGTCATTGGAATATTTTTTCCCCTTCTGATATGGGATATTTACCACACCTACACTACTTGACGCGTCATAGTAATCGCAACTTTATATTAACAAAGGTATAAATGACATTTCAACAACTTCCTCGAAAATTTACAAAACTCCACAGGACATTGCTGGTTGAATGGGAACCGATGCTCGTCGCAGTATTGAAATGACATGCGTTTGAGACACAAGTCGTACTTGTGCGCACATCTTTACTACCTAAATCTGCACGGCATCAACATTATCCAACTGTATAAATTTATTAACCGCAACTGAAACAATTTGTTCAACTGAAACAATTTGTTCATAACAATTGAAATTCTAAATTAACGTATTCCTATCCAGCCAGAGCTATTCTGTTATACCTTTTTGATTACCAAAATATTTATGTAACTAAATGGACATGTGCCAATTACTGGCAACATTGTGTCAGTCAGTCTTTGTTTGTTTGTCAGATTGTAATCTGTGCAACGAAATTTCGTTTGTCCGGTAATTCGATTGTGAATATAATCGGAGATCTAGATTTTGCAGGTAGCCATGCAACAGGTAGCCGTAAGTGGGTGAAAGGTAGCGTCACCATGCTGGGCAGTAGTTATTAGGACTGTAAGGGTCACACAAACTGGAGGAATGTCAAACGTCATTAATAAGAAGAAAAATATCTGTCAGATTGCTTTGTAAAAATTATGTAGTTTCAACCAATTATATAGTGTAAATAACGTTATGAATGTTTTAAGCACCCACGAATACTCATACGAAAACATCTGCCTGCTCTAATTATAAAGCTTCTTGTCATTATTCTATAATATAATTTTATAAGAACAATATTCTATGCAATAAATACGAGTATTACTTTTTCGTCACTTACTGATTTTAACCATCTTATGTGTCATGACAGCAAAACGATCAGAACAGTAAAGTGCACAAAAATTTTTTTAATTATGTTACTGTTCGTTTATGTTAAACTTATCTTAGAACCCGCCATCATTATTAATCTCTCGATAATGTCATTATAATCATTTTATCTATATGACACAGAAATTTTTAATTATAATCAGCCCCCCGCCAACACATATCATGACTATGTTAAACAGAAAAAAAATTAACAGTTACAAAATACGGAGTCCGTCAGAAAGAGCAACATATGGCAACACCAGTGAAAGGTATCATTGTGGTGTCACAAGGCGACCAGTGCTTTATATAAGCCTGTAAATAGACGGTGAAATAACACCTGAACCCTATTATTACTATAATACCGCGAGTTCAGCTCGCAGTGTAAATTGTTTCATAGCTATCATTATCTTTACTATCAAATAAATATGAGTTTATAGGAGTACTATACGAATACAATACGAATTTATTGTCAATAAAAATTGAAATGAATTCTTGAATGTTATTTTGTGCTAACACTATTAAACGCTAACACTACGTAGTACCATATGGGTATACAAATATTGAATAAATCGTATTTTCAACGTGTGCTGACAAAGGCAGCTGAAATTATGCGCGAAACTTCCACACACATACCTATTCTTTATCAAGTCACTTTTATTAACAACGAATAGATCAAAACACAAACAGAGCGAACATTAATACATACATATATGTACACAGGCTACAAATGAAATCGAATAGCGGTAACCAAGTGTCAAATTGGTTTTTTTCGATCTGGGGGCTGTTTAATTTTTTTAAACAATTCCCTATATTTTTATTTAATCCTCGATATTATTCCTTTTTTAATCAAGTAAAATATTAATTGTTTTTTTTTTCAATTGTAGTCTGTTTTAATTCTATTTTACTTGGTTCATAAATATAGATTATTGTTTTTGAATAAAATAACGTCCCAACGTACAACAAACCCATTTGTACATGTTCAACTTACCGTTAGTCGTAGTTACGAATAAATTGTCCCGCTGTGTATTTCCTGAAACAAAAAAATAACAACTATTATCACTACACAGATTTATGTTATCTTGTATTAACAAATATATTTAACTCTGGAGACACAGCAACACACAGTCATAGATATTCTTATTATTATTTGTATATCATCATCATCATCAGCCTATCTCAGTCCACTGCTGGACATAGGCCTCCCCCAATGTGCGCCATCGCGGCCTGTCCTCGGCTTGTCGCATCCAGCATCCGCTTGCAGCCTTAAATAAATACGTTAACATATATGTACATACTTAACAATCAACCACACTTAAATTAAAAGAAAAATCGTTTTGGAGTTTTTGATTTTTAATTTACCTAGCAAATTCTACTGTTTTTAAATAATGGAAAATATTGAAGTCAAATTAAAATGGGCGTTAGAACAATCTTTGTAATAATGTTCGATCACTCAGTTTATAATTACCTCTAGTTAACAACTCCAGCAATTTACTAGAAAAGTGAAATTCCGGTGTAAACATAGTTTGCCATTTACAAAACAATTTGCTTAAAACTTTACACTCTTCTAAACGCAGCCACAGCACAACATAAACATGTTATAATTATTATCACTTATATTTATTTCTATTGACATTAGCCTTCATTTGAACGCAGTCGCCACCGAGCGTCTGTACGCTTTTAAAACAAAACAATCACTTCTAAACAAACGTCAAATTTTTAATTATTGAGTTTTTTGTCCACGGTTTGACACTCAAGAATGCCTTTTTTAATAAATCCATTCCGGACAAGTTCCAAGAGAGGAAATTATTACCAAAATATATTAATGAAACAGATTGTTTGTTTGTATGTCACAAACATTTCTGAAACATAACTACAGACTGATTGTCGCGAACCGTTTAATTATGCCACAGACCCGATTCATTAGTGCACTGGGGGACCAGAGCCGGCTGTGCTCAATAAAAAAAAGACAAAAAATAAATTATGAGCAATAAGAAACACAACAAAGCAAAATAAATTTTATTTACTGATTAAGACGATAAGTTAGGGGTATTTCGCAATGTTCCGCACGACGTACATATCTATACTTATAATAAATCTGTAGAGAGGTCTGTCTGTCTCTCTGTATAACCGTTATAGAAACAAAAACTACTCGACGGATTTTAACGAAACTTGGTGCAATTATTTTTCATACTCCTGAGCTGGTTATAGTATACTTTTCATCACGCTACAATCAAGAGGAGCAGAGCAGTGAAGGGAAATGTTGTGAACCAGAACCTCCCGATCGGCAGTCGCGCTAGCAACCGCTCGACCGACGAGTTTAAATTAACATATTTACTGTAAACTGCTTTTCCGAGCAGAACGACGTCTGCCGGGTCCGCTAGTACTCAAGTAATATTAATCAGCTGCCAGATTTTAACCACATAATGAGAGGATAGGTGCCAAATATTTAAATTTATAATAAGTTTGAGTTGGGAAAATCAAAATTTATGAAAGTTTGCTTGTTTAATAAGACAATCATCCCCCTTATTTATACTGTAGTGTTTTATTTGTATATAGTGTTACGGACGATAGTATCTCGAAAGTTCGCTGTTCTTTATGTATTGCGTATACATAGGTATACATATATACCTACATATAAGAGTATTGTTGCGGACGTATCTAGAAACTTCGCGTTGTCGGTTATGTACTAAGGTTAATGAATTAAGGTCGACTATCACTTGGCGCCCGGAGTTGTTTACAATAATAATACGGCAGGCCTGCGGACGGGGCTTGCTTTATGGAAGTTCATCGACCTTTCGCGAATTATCTAGAAGCCTTGAAACGTTATATAAGCCGTGTGGGCGCAGCAGTGTGAGACACTAAAACCCGGTGAAGCTGTAGAGGCCACTAGGGCTAACGGTATAGTAGGACATTTAGACAAACAAAGAAAAAAAAAGTGAGAGACAGTACAGTTTTAGCAGCGATTAAGAGCGATTCAAAAATCGATTAAAGGAAGTGATTTCTGCGAATACTAGCGATACAATAAAGAGTTAATAAACAGTGTGTATACTCTGAGAGCATTTTTATTCGTCAATCGATACAAGTACATCGTTTTCAAAAGCAAATCTACGTCCCTGTACGTACATAACAATATTAAAGTTTATTTCGTGCACATTGGCTAATATGGGTTAGCTTTTGGTATATTTATTCTTTCCTGAAAACGCTGTAATAAAAATAGTGTTCAATCCAATGCAAAGATTACTTTACATAATTTATTTATAGCTCACATAATTAATTTTAACGATAAGATAGACTTGCCTAAAATGACTAAGTTGTTACTATAACCTCTTTTTTTATTGGACCCGTCGATACACGTCTGTATAGTGTGGTATCTATGCGTGGGTGCGTTGCGTTTTTGTTGTTAATTTAATGTATATTTTATTAATTATTTTTCAAGAATATTAGCATTTTGCACTACTTCTCTATATAAAAATTATAAGTGTGTCAAATTTCATACTTTTGAGTTCGCGCAATTTTCGTGAAAAGGCGTGAAAGTTTTTGCTCCACGTATTAATATATAGATAATAACTAACTGACAATTATTGTAGTCCCACAGTACTGAGATCCATTGTATACCTCCATGGGGTGCAGTACCCATATGTAAGCGCTGCTCGTTTACACTCATTACATAAAAAAAAGTACTTCCTGTGACTTGCCTTCTTTTTAATTAAGAGTCATATCGCACTTGGCATAATATACTGTGACATGTACACTGATCAATATCACGGTCCGCGCGCCAATGTCACGACCCGAGTAATGTACTCCGAACATGCGAAATGTAGCGAATTTGTGTGGCTCAGTGGTTTCCGTTCCATATTACTAGCGTCGATTGAAAAGGTCGATTACTGGATGGGTGCCGCAAGATAAGGGCTAAGATGCACCGTGCAGTATGCATATACGTACATTTTTAATAATATTGATCCAAAGTTGTGTTGTGGTCGAAGGCGGCCAGGAGGAATTATTATTTTTTGAAAGCCAAGCTCTTACTGGTATGCTGTTTGTTTCGAGTACTTTGCAGTATTTAACCACTTTAAGGATAACGATGAGAAAACACGAGGAATTCTCATTTTCTACGGTTTCAAATGCTTTGTTATATTTATTAAACTAGGGGCCGCGTTTATTATCGCTATTTAGGTGAAATGAATAAATATTTAGTCAATCCATATATTTCTGGCAGAAGCTTGCTCTAGACTTGCCAGATTCTAATATTACTCTATATCTTGACACTTAACTTGGTTAAAGTCAGTTTAATAGTGTTCGCGTGATGAGCAAAGAAATAAATATAGAAAAAATATTTCGTATTTTTTTTAGATCTCTATTCATGTTATATATTATTCATATACATTTTACATAGAAAACATTATCTTACAAATACTTTTATGTATATATTGTACGTCCCCATTACTTAGTTACACTTGTAGTTTAAGCCAGGCACATCGGCTGACATCCTAGAGCATGAAACAGAAGAACATTAGAGAAAACCAAATCCAAAAATGCGCATATTTCTTCTTGGATCTTTAATTCATTAGGAGCTGAGCAATCAAATTAAGAGAAGTCAAAGGAGCGGCGGAATTATATTTGTTCATTTGGTACAATAGACCGAGCTTGATGAGACATTAAAATTGCAAATATTTGGTACCAAATTATCCGAAATGCTAAAATACCGTAGACATATCTTTACTTTAGTACTTCGTTAATTGCAATGTCTATGCTTTTTTTGTATATTAGCCTAGAAAATGGGCGGACGGGCCACCTGCTGGTAAGTGTTCACCGTCGCCTATGGACATTTGCAACACCCGAGGCGTGGCCAATGCTTTGCCGGTTTTGAAGAGAGCTCTCTTTGCGCTTTT